>BMAO01012878.1:0-18163 GCA_019973975.1 Trichonephila clavata
ATGTACCTAAGTGTGTGTGGGAACGCGTTTAGTGATTTGGTTGATGTCTCTTTGGATATCTTTCTTAAAATAACTGTACAAAATCGAGTCAATTGTCACTCACTAGGTAATAAGTTAAGTGCATATCCGCCAACTTGGTGTACGAAATGGTTCATGTTAACTTCACACTGTCGAGTCTGAATTGAGGAAGCCTCTGTGCTGGCATTGAGATGTAGAGTTCAGCAACACATACACATTTCCGCCAAAAGCTTTTCTATGTGACCCTGATTCTTAGAGATGCTCTCTACTTCCTTTGGGTTTGTAGACGATATTTTTTATTCTTCAATGAATTCACACACAAATAAGATTTTAATCAAATTTTAAATAAAATCATACATTTACGGACATTCCCTCATCCGATTCGTTGCTTAAAAATTACTCAAGTTACGATAATGAAAAATAAATAAAATGTGAGGAGTTAGCAAAAAATATCATCTTTTAAAGAAGCATAAGCCACTTTTTATAATTATGTTTCAGGCTCAAGGATTATATTAATCAATAAGTGACAAAAACTCTTTCCAGTTTCAGAAAAAATTTATTTAAAACGTGAATCCTTCATTTATTTTATTCATATGTGATATTTTTTGCCTAAAATTATTTTGTTAGCTTAATTTTCAAATTAAATTTATATTAAAAATTATGCATTGAAAATAACTTTCTCTTAATTTAAGCTGTTGCAGATAATGATAATGATGAGATGTAAAAAGAAGTTCTTTTAATATATTTATAGAAATGTTTTATAAATAGACAATTTTAAGGAAAAGAACTAAACGAAAAACTAAACGGCGCAACAGCCAATGAGGGCCAAAGTCTACTGTACCCATCTCAGTTTTCGTAACCATGGGTATTGAGGTGCAAAGCAAATGTTCCGATCAGGTGGTCAGTCTCGGATGCGAAACCCCCAGTGTGTTTAGTTCCAAAGCAACTTGGTACTCATTTATCGACCCATTGAACGGATGAAAGGCTGAGTCGACATTGCCCAACTCGGGGTTTGAACCCCGGACCTGTGGCGTAGAAGCATGATAGACTATCACTCAGCCACTGGGCTTCAAAGAAAAGAAAACATATTGAAATATTTGCTTGTTTTTTGTATTTAAAGTTGACTACATCCAATCATCCTTTGAGTTATTATTGAAAGAAACATTCAGAAAAGAAATAGTACATTAATAATATATAAGAAAAAAAAGGAAGGTAAAAATTAGGGTTAACTCCAATAGTAAAAATGCATCAACACACAAATTGTGTTTTGCACTTCTGATAAAAAAAAGGTTTTATTCTCTGCTTACATGAAATTTCAAAAATAGATTATTTTTGTTTATTAAAATATAATTGTTAAAGAGCCAACGATTTTTCCATGTAGTTACATTTCATATTTTTCCCTGTGAGGAATATTGTTTACAAAATAAATCTTCAAATATTGTTTTTAACGTCTTTCCATATACATGATAAATTCACGAGAGAAGAAAATGTAATTTATTTGCTATATTTTTAAAATCGAATGAACGTATTAAATGCCATAGGAAATGAAATGAAATAGTAGCCATTTTTATGATAGTAACGAGAAATATTCTTAACCTTTTCAAGTATTGAACTTTGTCTGAGGGTGATAATCGAATTACAATAAAAAAATGATAGAAATATTTCTGTAGAATTACATATATAAATCCTTTTAATTTTATTAAACAAAATGTTTTCCGTTTTTTAAATGTTCTACTTACGAAATAGATCCTAAGCCATCATATCGTTTTGAAATTATTCCTCGAATTTTTTCCTTTGATTCAACATTGTGATTGACATTTCTGAAAAAGAAGGTTTTTTTCCAACAATGTCATCGGATTTAGCAACATTATACAAAAATATAGCAAAAATAAGAGTGTGTACGCAAAAAATAAGCACTGAGTTAATTTTATGTTTTTGATGTTTATAAAGCAATGAAAGAAGATAGTTTTTGATAAACACATCAGTTAATGTAAATTACAAATTTTACATTACAACATATAGATAAATTTTATAAGAATTCATAATATTCAAACTAACCCAGAGTTAATACATAAATTTATAATTTCAATTTAAAATATATAAATGTCCAATGAAATATATGGAAATGAAACTACATTAAACTTTTTGTTTTAATGTCTGAAATAATTTTATGTACAAATATTTACAGATATTGTATATAGATATAATATTACAGGATACATATAATACAAGCTGCAAAAGTTAAGAATTTTAATAAAATTAAAGCTTTAGTGATTTCAATAATAAATAAACAATTTCTAGATAGAACCAGATATAAAGGAATTTATTTATTGGGAAAATGGTATATAAATAATTTTACATACGAGCAACGAATGTAAACCAAATAAAGGTAAAACCAGGCAATAAAGACGCATAAAATCATTCCGGGTACGTTGTACATCATCCAGGTTGCAAAAGTAATCTCTTGGCTGTCTGGATGAAGTCTGAAATAAATAAAATTATAATTTTAAATGTGGCTTTCAGTTGTAAAGAACTGAATTTTAGCTAGCAATACTTCATTTTTATAAGGCACCAAAATGTTTTAATCGTTAGATGATTTTTTTATTAAACAGTATAAACTTAGTAAGTTATGTTAAACTCAGCTCGCAATAACAAATTTTTAAAAAATGCTAGTTTTAGTCAGTAAATATTCTTGAATTTTTATATGTGAAAACGAAAGAGTTCATAAATATTCAAGCTCGTGTTTCACATTATATAAATTATGTATTTCTACATTTTAAAAAAATACTTAAAAGATGCTTTAATTTACAAAAAATTCCACAGTATAGCATATTTTACAAACATACTTCAAACATTATAGTCAAATACATGTTAGTTAATTTTATCTTTTCCATTAGAAGGATATTTTCTTTGGGAATAATGTAAGATTTAATATTCAATATATGAAAAGAAAAAAAAAATTCTATAAAAAGTTTTAAGTATTAAAGATATAAGAAATAAACTTAAATTAATTTTAAGCTTTTATGTTGTATCATCTTTAAATAAAAACTTATAGAATATACAAGTAAACATATAAAGTTCCTTCTGATATATTCCCATTTTTCATTTTAGAAAACAAATAATTTTAATCCTAAAAATCTACTCGAAGTTTGAAAAAAAAAAAAGTGTAGGGGAGACCGGGGCAAGATGACAAATGTCTTAATTTTTCCGTATTCCACTAGGTAGCAGCATCAAACGAACACTACTGGCTCGCCTTTTGGCCTTTCGTTAAACAATAGTATAGACACGCTGAAATCGCCCTTTTTGTGTTAGTTGTGAAGCTTTGATTGTTTTTTGATGCCACGATATAACTTTTATGCATGTGTAAATAAGCTCTGCTACAGATACAGGTGGGATATAACGTTTCTCTTTAATATTTATGAGTAACTTGGTTTAAAAATACTACCTATTACCATAAATAAATGTCAATTAGTTGCCTTCCTTCAAGGTAATGAGAATGAATATTTTTAAACAGACAGTCTGGGGCAAGATGACGATCCGAAACACGGGACAAGATGACGAGCTCGTCATCTTGCCCCGTGTTTTGGAATTTATTAAACTAACTACCGTTGTCCATTCTATTAAATCCTGCTAACACTTGTTTGTCTGTGTGTATGTCCGCGCGACCTTGCTCTTCCATCTCTTCTGGGGCTAAGGGGTGTATCGGATTGGAAAAGGTTACATTCGAAAGGGGTGACCAGAGGAAGACATTTTTGAAATCCGCTAAGCTCCCCCCCCCCTCTAAAGAGGAAGGGATATAACAATAATTTGTTGCTTTAGAGCTACTGGCTTTCACCAGCACCTTTTCTGATTTTTTGTGAGAAAACGAATGCTTCCTGAACTTGTGTAGAAAGAGCCCCACCAGGAACTGTAGGCAACTGTAGTGATAAGGGCTGGAACAATGAGGGCACCTTTTTCTCTTTTTTGAATCACGTTTATCTTCAGGTGAAACCAAACAAAGAATCTCCTATTCTGTTGATTTTTGACAATCACAAAACTCATATAACTTTGCAGGCTATCTTAAATTACAGAGCGAAAAACATTATTATGGTTGAGTTGCCGTCGCACACATCACATCGCCTCCAGCCCCTTATTGTGTCATTTTTCGACCAGTTAAAAACGCACTATAGCCAAGCATATGACAACTTTATGGTCACTCATCCAGAACAAACTATCACAGACAAAAATATTAATGAGGTTTTGAGCATCACTTACTTCATATCAGCTACAATTGAAATGCCGTTGAAAGGGTTTGAAGAATATAGGATCGAGCCTCATAATCCTCTTGTATTTAGCGAACATGACTGTGCTGCGGTAAAAACTGGCGATAAAACTGAGAATAGTGCTAATCCTCAGACCCCGGTAATAGAAAACCAACATATAAACCCTCCAGAAAAACCAGAACTTATGGCAAATGCTGATTCCGATGCACCAAAGAAGTTAGTTAGTGTTTTTTTTTATTTCAAACCATTACCTAAAACAACATAATGTGAGAAAAAAAGAAAAAGCAAAAAACTGAGCTCTAGCATTCTTACAAGCACACCCATCAAAGAAATGTTAGAACAAAGGGAAAAGCAGAAGGAAGAACAGGAAGTTTGAAAAAAAAACGGAGAAAAAAGCTCGTGAAGCTAAAAAGGGAGTAAAAAAAAACTCAAATTGTTCCTGTAGGCCTATGTGTATAAAATCCAGGCCAAACATTCCAGTTGTATCAACTTCAAAGGACGGTGTTATAAGATGTCCTGTTTGTGAAGAGGCACCCTCCAACAGAAGAATGGATCCAGTGCTGTAAATGCCAAGAGTGTTGGCATGAGGAATGTTCTCCATATATAAAAATGGCACTTTTATTTGTGACTATTGTTAGGTACACAACTAAACACTTCAACATTACGTTACAATGCATTACGCTTAGTTTGATACTTAGTAAGATGTAAAAACACAGTTATCATTTTTTTAAACCATGTAACGCATTCAAAAGATAAAATATGTTCAACCTTTTTCAGTGTCTCCATCTTGCCCCAAGGCAAAAGTCATCTTGCCCCAGTATTGGGGCAAGATGACGATTTGTTAAGGTTATGAAAAAATAAATTATCCCTTACTTCTTTTATTAGAAAAATTAAATGGTAATACATTTTAATTCTACAAAGGACTACTCTAACAGTTCAGGTAAAATTGATTTTACTACCCTTAAAAATAAATTAATAAACAACAAAAAACTGTTAACGTCGTCATCTTGCCCCGGTCTCCCCTATCATAAACATCTAATAATAGTTATAAGAATAAAATTTTTAAAGCGAGCTTTGTGCAAACTATTATTTATATTATTTCAATATTATTGAGGCTAAATCTAAAGGAAAAAATCTTAAAAATGAAAAAAAAATAGAATTCACAACTTCAAAATTCTTGAATAGAAAAAAAAAGCGTTATTGTATATTAAACCTTCTATACTCAGTTCTATAAATTAAAATATTATTGAGAGAATTTGATGCAAGTAATTAAGATATTTAAAATCATTTATACAAAGAGAAAAATTACACATGAAATGTAAGCAAATAAAACCAGATTTAAGAAAGAAGTAACTGAAATAAAATGTACATTTTGTAAAACTGAAAGATTAAAAAGTAAATTATTTTTTTTGCGGAAAAATAGAAGGGATGATCAGAAAAAAAGGTTACAAGCTGCAGCATTTGAAAATTACATATTGTGGAGAAATTTTGTTTTCCCAGAGAGGAGACAAATGGCGCTACTTGTCATACAGCTGGTTTGCGGGTAGGTAGTGAAAGTTCTCAGACGATTCAGGATGATTGAAGTGGCAAGAGCTTAGGAAATGGGTCTCGTTTGGAAGTGCAAGCCGTGATTCCATTTTTATGGGCAAAGAATGTATCCGCATCTGACATTCACAGTCAAACGTGGAAGTTTATGGAGAAAAAGCAACGAGCAGACAACATGTAGCGAAATTGTGTCACTATTTTCAAACAGGCAGAAAGGATGTAGAAAACCGCAATATGGCAGGGAGCGGCTGGCCAAGTTCTTCAACGATAGAAATCAATTGAAGAAATGATTCAAAAAGATCGACGGGTAACTCTGAGTGAAATCTCGTCAGAGCTGGGACTGAGATATACTAGCAGCGTACAGCATATCGTTTATGATATGTTGCGATATTCCAAGACAGTGCTGTGAAAACATTCCCTGAGACCTGGCTCAATGAACAGGGACTTGATTGCTACCAAGACGGGTTAAACAAGTTGGTTCTGCGTTCTGATAAATGCCTAAATAGACTTGGTGATTACGTCGAAATCTGATAGGCACGTATGCCTCTTAATTTCCTTTTGTATTTTCTGTCTGTTGTGAATAAATATTTCTTTATTCGACTTGTAACCTTTTTTTCTGATCATCATTTGTAAAATAAATATTGCAGATAAATAACATTAATACAATATAATAAAATAGACTTTCTATATGTATAAAATTCTCCCTTTAACATAACGATTCTGAAAAGAAAAGAATTTTATAAAAAATATAGTAAAAAATAATAAAAAGAAACTCATACTCCTCTAGCATTCCTTTCAACACTAAATTTGGACCCGTCCCGGTTAGCGTTCCAGTACCACCAATATTAGCAGCATAGCAAACGCTTAGGAGAAATGCCACTTTCAGCGTAGAGCATTTGGCATCTGGGCTGAAAAAAGACAGAATATACATACATGTATGCCTAAGATAATTCTGTGAGAGTGTGCTACACTGTATTTGCAAAATAATGGATTTCCAACACACAAGAATTATTAAATTAGAAAATCTAAGTGAAACTTTTCTAAAAAAAAGGAAAATATAAAACTTAATATTATACACATTCATAACTAGATCAGCGATTTTTAAAATTAAATTTAGGAATATTACAAGATATTTCACTCAATAAAAATCAATACCATATTTTTAACTAAAATTTGATTAATAAATTAAATCTTATACAACAATTCCTTATTTAATATCTAATTATTGATTCAGATTATTAATGTTTCATTTTTAATCATATTTTTCCATTCAAATTCTACGCAATAATTCGATATAATCGTGTTATCTCATGAGTACGTATATATATATATATATAATATATATATATATTATATATATATTTATATATATATATATATATATTTATAACAACGTTGGGGGTTTTGTATGCAATAGAATCCAGAATCCAATTAAATGGGCCGACTGAATTACAATCAAAAGATTGTATATTGGATCATAATTGTGTATAAGAATAATTGGATTGTATAAGAATCATATTGGATGTAACATTCATTATATTTAGAAATTTTGCTTTCAAATTTGATTTATTTACGGAAATTTTCTTTATACGTAATTTTTAAGCCTACCCACAATAATGTACTTTCTTGGAATACGTAGCCTTAAGCGAAGGATTTGTTTATATAAGTATTGTGTGCGAAAAGAAGTTTCATACAGATATTATTAGGACAATAAAGACCTGAAAATTACAAAATAAAATTGAAAGTAAAACTCTAATAATAAATTATCTCTACAGCGTTTGCTTTTAAAATACCTCATTAAAATATTGAAGAAGTAAGTTCTAGCAATTATCAAGCTATATGACAAACTTAAATTGCATATTGATAAAAAAAAAATTTTAAAAAAAGGAAAAGAAAAGATAAAGAAAAATTTAACAGACACTTTTTTATTAAGACTTTTTTTTAGCTTTAAGTAAAGTATTTCTTTTTCAAATCTAATTTTATTCACATTATGCTAATAATAAAAGTTATTATAATTTTGAATGATGGATATATATATATATATATAAGAGGGTATCGATGTCTTAAAAGATTTTTAGAAATAGAAACTTCATAGTTAAATTTTTCTGTACCATTTATTCGAACTTATTGACTTTCCATCTTCCTCAGTGTTGTAAACTTGCTTACTTTCTGTTAAAGAATTACCTAAAAAGAAAAAGGGAATTCTATTACACATATATAAATTATACAATTATAGAATTACTATATAGTAATTATTTAAGTTAATATTACAACTGTATTATTTAAGAAATCACAGAAATTGTATCATTCAAATTAGAGAAGTGGATATTCTAAAGATTAATTTCGTTTTTTATTTGTCAAAGTCCTTTTTAAATTTTGATATTCTTTGTTTGAAATCGCCTGAATGATAGAACAGAAAAAACTGTTTTAATAATTGTTCGAAAATATTAAAATTTCATTTGTGCGCATTGACAGCAATTATTCTTGGTACAAAACTTATAATAGTATTGATAGTTATTTCATTTAAATCGGCGCTTTCATTATAAATTAATTCATATACTTCATGAAATAATTTTTGAAAGTTTTGCGTTTTCATTCTTTCAATTTATTTCTTGCTATTTTTAATTGTTTTAATTTTCAATGTTAAAAATAATTTATTTTCATTTTCTACGTTAATTATAACATTCTAGTTTTGAATGCTTTAATATTAATATTTAACTAAATGTTTTAATATTTTAATTCGATGTTAACTTTTATTTTATAATATTTGTTGTAATTAATACTATAATTTTTTTTATATTACATTAACAATATAAGTTATGTATTCGTTTTTAAATATATCAGTGGGATTGAGTGAATGTTTATTTATTCGAGTTACGGGCTTTAAAAATAAAACTTTAACAAATTATTTAGAGGATTTTTGATGTAAATAGAATTTCTTATTGTTTTATTTTTAAATTTATGCATGTAATGTTGATCACATTTTCAAAAATTGTAGTTAAAAAAACGATTAAAACAATTTTTACTTAAGAAATTAAATAAATAAAAGGATATTTAATAGATAAATTACAAAGAAAAGAGTTCGATTATGAACCTAAATTATTGTTAATGAAATGCTTAAGCATTATGGGACCATAAAAGTATCGTCGACTAAGCAAAACAATAAATAGAGAATTTTATATATTGTTCTTTTTACTAAATTATATCTCAAATTATCATTTAAATTTCATAGAAATCATTAAAAGGTGATCGCCGTTCTTTCTCACGCCTTCAAATTTAGACAAAATAATTTTTTATTATTTTGTGGCAATTATCAAGAATCTAAGAGAAAAATATATTCTGTTTGATATATATATATATTTTTGTGTAGTATATTAACATAATTGTTCTTCTGACAAAACTTTCTTCACAAATTTTTAGTCGTTAGTTTTTTTATTCAAGCATATCATGGAAGAAATTAAATTTTTTGTTAAAGTTTTTACGCACAGATTGATTAAAATTTGAACTCAAAGATAGTCAGAAATAAATATGAGTGAAAAAAATAGTAGTGAATGTGAGATAGAAAGTGTTGACTGACTAAATACTCATTAATCCTTGCACTTCAAAGCAAGACAATGACTGTTGGTGACGAACCTCGAAACATTGAACTAAATTTGAGACGAGAAAGAGAAACCAGAGAAAGATAAGAATTAAAAAAAAATTGATTGAAAGAAGATTTAGTTCGAAGTAAACTCCGGTATCATGCTTGCACTGCTCCTCCGGTATTGTGGTTAGTGAGTCGGACTGCTGTTCCGTAGGACCTGGATTCAAATTCCGGCAAAGGCATGGATGTTTGTAAATGCACATTGCTTTTGCGGCATAGGGGTACTCTAAATACCCGTCGAGCCGCAAGTTCTCTTGAGGTTGGTGGATGAGAGGTGGAATGCCTCTGACTCCCTAGGCTGTCCTCCCTCAAAATTGGAGGGGTACCGAGCCAAATCATGCTGTCTCCTGTATGGTGCTTAAAGGTACGGTTAATGACAGGCCTAATTACTAACCCCTTGCCACAATGAATTTCGTGGAGCTCGATTTGACACCGTCAGACAGGTGGAATTAGAAACAACATCATGCTTTCAGGTTAGACTCCCGAGACAGAACCCAATGGACTGGCGTGAAGGACTCCTGAGGCAGTATCCTATGGAGGAATAAAGAAGACGCTACGAGTGGACACCCATGCAGACACCAATGCAACTAAATAGAACTGGCTAAATAGATTTAACACCTGTAACTGATTTCTTTTTCTCTTTCCAGTGATCTTCTGAATGTTGTACCTCAAATAAACAGTTGATTAGATCACAGTAAAAAGTATTTTTTAATAATTAGCTTAGCGTCCACCTGCAATCGAGTCCACGACGCCACAAAGGTTTTTGAGATACGTTGTAGCCAATACATCAATGTTTATCTAAAACACAAGGGACATCGTAATATCATTACACTCAGATATTTTTTTCTTGCGTGTCATACAATTAAGATGTTTGCCTCACCATCTTACCATTGTATCTTGGTTTTGTGAGGTTTTTTTTGTATAGTTATTTAGGTAATATTTTCATATAACCATGAGTTAAAAAAAAACTGTGTACAAAACAGTAGTGAAAAAAGGGGGGAAATATGATTCTCATGAAGTTAAAAGTGAGATTATAGATATTCTGTTGACAATACTTAGTTTAAAGTATACAGGGAGATAAAAGCTGTGAGAATTTGAGTATAATTATCACCTTTTATGAGAATCTAAAAATAAAAAGAATTTTCACAATATTATATCATAAAAAATAACTTTAAAGCCTTCCCAAGTTACTGATTTTTTGTAATTTAAGAAAAACATTTTTCTTTCTAATTAAGCTGCTAACTTTCCCTCTTATTTACCGTCAATAGAATGTAGAAGTTATTTTATACTATACTAAGGTAATGCGTTTAATGATTCTAAAAGAAAACTTTGAAAGCAGAAAAAAAATTTCTGTACATGTACTTTTAACATATATTTTAGTCTGTAATTTTTGAGTTCTATGGTACAGTAAATTAAAATAAGCTTAAATTTGGAAGCGCGGTGCATAAAATTTTGTTACGAATAATTCAAATGTTTGAAGTAATAACTTAAAATTAAAATATTTGGATTGGAAAAGGAAAACCTTACATTCTTCAAGTTGAATCTCAATGCTATGAGTGGTCATTGTAATTTTCCCAATGACTGCTTCAACAATGGGTACCATCATGGCAGTTGTTGCTGTGTTACTTATCCACATAGAGAGAACCATTGTTGTCATCATAAATCCAAGCATAAGCCTAGACATAAAATCATAAGGCATTTAATTACAACTATTTTTGATTTTTCTTTACAAAAAATTAGTAAATCTTCAGACATTTGTGCCAAATAGAAAAATCTGCATTACATACAGATTTTATATTCCTTTTTGAAAACCTTCATAATTAAGCTAGATGATAATTTGATCAGAACTTCATACATAAATTTTATGTATCATCTTCTTTCCTATTTCTTGTCTAAGTTTTTAAATAATTATGGGCTAACTAAAATGAAAATTGCCTGTTATCTAGTTAAATCCTTATATATTCAAGACTAAAAAATATCATCAAAAGCACGACGTAAATGTAATTAACCAGGAAATTATCATTTTTCTTCTTATTTTTTACAGCATGATCAATATTTTTTTCTGTATTTTTCACATATGACCTTTTTATATATATCAGTTTATGAACAAACTCTGAAAAAGCTTTTAATTCATCTTTCAATATTTTACCTTGAAAAATTCATATAGTTTTATAATTCGAAAAAGAATTATAAAATACTTCAATAGCATTTAATATATTTGAAACCCATTTTTAATTAAATGAAAATGAACAGGCCCAACATTATTTGGATACTGTTTAGAAATTCAGATCAAATTCCAATATTACTTTGACTTTTTTGTGTCATTCCAAACTTGAGCATTTTATGAAAATTTCGTAACATTTAAAAATACTGTTTGTCGTTCAAACATATTTATATAAATTATACTTTAAAAACTTAAATCACAGAAAGTAACATTGTCAAAATTTAGAAATATAATATACATTCAATATTATATCATACTAATTTTTAGTTAAACCTTCAATAGCACCTCATAGATTAAGTCAGATTCTACATATAATGAAAATAAAAAAAAATTTAGTTCACTGCTTCATTTAGGTTATTTTAATACTTTTCTATCTAAAATAGTTTTACTAGTTTACAATTATTACAATTACAAATAGTTTACAATTATTCTTCTTATTTCTCCATTGGTATAAAAAATTATGTCAATCAACTTTTAATCATGTAAGCATTCGAAGCAAGTTTCCGAAAGTAATTTTATTGTTATATATGTTGAAATCTCTTATTTGCTAAAAAAATATTTTAAAAATATGGCTTCATCATTCTCTTACGGTAATTCTGTGAAAAATGTGTGTGTGTGAGTATCATCAAAAACTTTAACTAGAGCTTTTCTCCAAAACTTACCATTTAATATCTGCACCTATTAGAAGAAGCACTTTTAGTGCAATTCTTTCATGCAATCTGCAATCCTCCACTGCTATTGCCACAATTAATCCACCAATGAACATCATGAAACTTTCCTGTGAATAAACAAAGACGAATTGAATGACAATAACTGAACATAATTTTTTGTACACGAATTATTGCCCCCCCCCAAGGGTAAAAAAAAATCCTCTGTTTAACATCTTTGAACATAACTTGAAGAGAGCACAATACGATTTTCTTTTCAGTAAGAATAACAAAACCAAAGGCTAACTCAAGTAAAATAAATATAAATTTATGTTCGTGCAGGCTAAAAAAGGTTGATTTTGAAAAATTATTAAAAAGTTTGATAATAGTTGGAACAGACTTCGATCTGTTATACTAACTGACCACTGAGATAGGCTGTGTCTGTTATGAATCATCGTACTCAATAGAAATTACTACGATTGAGTTGAATTAGTAACATAATTTAACTTTTAAATAATACTACTTGTTTTTTCTAAATTTTAAAATGTACGATTTCCATCCCATTACAGTTAATAAAAATAGAAGTGTAGTATTATTTAGTGTATTTTTTAATTTCGTTAAAATAGTCGAGTACCTATTTTCCCATTTCTAGAAAAAAACGGCGTATAATCTCTTTATAAGTTAAAAAGTACAAAAGCTGTCAAAAAATGTCAATTGATATTGATTTTCTCTCTTTCAAAAATAATATTGAAATTTGGCATGAAAAATATTTCATAAATATAATGCTTGTTTGATTTCAATGGTGTTGAAATTTGATATGTGAATTGTTATGATATGCTTTCATTCGACTTATAAATAGCTTAGAAAAAGTTTTTTTTGGGGGGACGGGGCACAATTTTAAGTATTAAAACATCAATATGCTCCTCTTTCTTCTCTGTTTATTCAAGAATTAGAACTTTTCCCGATCTTATTTCTTCAACCATTTATCTACCGCACACATTATGATTTACTGCAGTTTTTTCATGTAACATTTTTTTTGAATCACTACATTGAAAATTAAGGGATATACGTAAACAAAATACTCAATTTGGAAAATTTAATCCGTTAGAGCTAATTAACGATATTCAACTGTAAAATTAATTATATACACTTTTTTAAGTAAATAGTCAAATCGTTTTCTAAAGTCTTTTTAAGGCACTTACCTTTTGACATTAACTACTTTTTCGGAATTAAAATGATAATCTTCGCAATCCGATCAAAATGTCAACTGAAAACGCAATCTCTCTCTCTGCTATAAAACTATATCCGTCTTCCCCGCTAAAATACTCATCATAGAACCCGTGCAGCCGTATATCTTAGAAGATTGGATTTAAAAGAATATTCATGCTAAGTTTTGTCAGAGTATTCCTAAAAATGGTTATTCTATGCAATTTTAAAATGAGTGGTACTATAAGTACCGTCGGTAGATAGAGGGTTAAATGTTTTAAAGTTACTTTTGCTGGAACTGGTATATCACAGCTGTCATATAACATCACAAGCCAGAAATTTTATTAAACTTTTAAGATTTTCTCTACAACATCACACATATTATTTGTAACTACTGAAAAGTTACGTTTTCTGACAAAAATAGATTCACGCAGAATATATTGGATATCTGGCATACAACTTCAACTATTGTAAAAATTAAACTTTTCATCCATTCTTCTGGATTAGTTTAATTATTTAATTTATTTCCCCCATCATGTGGTGTATTTTCAAATAATGAAGCAACAACTTTCACAAAACAATTGCATGGTCTGAAAGGGAAAATGACTTTTCATGTACTGAAATAGTAAAATTTGAAACCACATATTTTGGATTAAATTTGTTTTTTTTCAAGGATTTGAATTAATCTGGGAAAGAAAAGAAATATAATTTAGATTCATTTCTTATACAATCTGACATATTGTGTTTTGAATATTGTACATATTAACAGCCTTTTCATAAAAATCGTTTTAAAATATTTTGTGTTTGCTTCTGAATGTTTACTTTTTAACTTTATGGGTGATTTAATATATTTTGCTAAAACATTATATAATTATGAGCTACAGTTCAGAACATAAGATTAACACAGGAATTAGCCTGAGTTCTCATTTTGGGATCTTTCAGAATTAAAGCGTAGCAATATCTTAGCGGTATTGTTGGCTCAATTAAGTTATGATCTTATAACTCCGTTGATATATGCTTGTTTATCTTTTTGAGTAAGTAATTAGTTTACATATTATTTCACTTGCAAAAGTCTACTAGAAATCTATGGTATTATAAAGATACAGTGAAAGTATGTGATTAATTATATGGTTGTATGTAATTATTTAAAACTTTTTCTTACACAAATAAGGAATAAAATACTTTATAAGCTAGAAAAATGAATTATAAATTTTTTAAAAAATGTAAAAAATTAATAAAGTAATAATTATTATCTTAAGTAAAATACCGAGTTTTTTAGTATTACAAAAGACAAAAGTGTCGACGTAAAGATTATTAAAAGATGATCATCAAACAAGTAGAAAATCAGTCGATTCTAACATTTGCTTTGCGGAGAAGTGCATAGCATAAAAAAAATCCTAAGACCACTTAATGATTACGCATTTATTTTGAAAAATAAAATAATAATCAGATAATGTTTTCAAAGTTGAATTTCAAAGAACTTAAAAAGTGAAAACTATTCAAAAAGGAAAATAAAAAATGTGTAAATGAATGTGCATTTCTTTACGAAACACTATGACCGAGCATAACCCAGCAATATTTATTAGTTCCAATATGACATTAAAAGCCAGTCTTAATTTTGTTGCTCTAAACTCAATGTACACTGCTGGCCACCGTAAATGCAACACCAAGAAAGACAAGAGATAGCACAACAAAATTTATTTTGTAGATAGCATGTTGACCAAGTATCAAATGATTAATTTTATAGACTTCTGTGAAGTGTGGTTCCTGCCAGAATCAGTAGCCAGAGTAGCCGCCATTGTTGGAGATCACCGCTGCCACACGCCTCGGCATTGATCAAAGAGACTTTGAATGTGTTCTTGGGGTACAACAGACCAAGCAGCTTCCACACGTTGCCAAAGTTGATCTGGTGTGGAAGCTGGGGGTGTAATCAGGGTCAATCGTTGAGCAATCATGGACTACATGTTTCTATCGGTGAAAGAACCAGAGAGTGAGCGGCCAGGGAAGCAATTCAATCTGGTGATTGACGAAGAACTTTTGGACAATGCATGCCACGTGTGGTTGCGCATTATCCTGTTGAAATATGGCTGTGGCAAGCTCTGAAGGTAAGGCTTCGCTCCAACACCTCAGAGATGTAGCGCTGGCTGTTTAAAGTACCGGCAATGCATACTAGAGGAGTGCGAGAGTGATATCCAATACTATACCCCGTACCATAATACCGGTGCAGAATCAATGTGGCGGTGCAGGACCAGTGTGGCGGTGCATAACGCAACTGTTCAGCATCCTCTCTCCACGGTGTCTCCAGACTCGAATCCGACCATCGTGGTGTTGCAGACAGTTGCGTGACTCGTCAGTAAAGACAACTTCATTCCATTCTGCAGCCCACATTCTTCCTTCATCGCACCATTGGCGGCGGAGACGTCTGTGGCTCAGCGTCAAGGGTAGACCAAGCAATGGACGTCTTGTGGACAGATCACTCTGCTGTAAACGGCGTCGAATGGTACGCGCAGACACTGAATGATGCGTTACAGACTCAATGTGCTGTGCTATGGTTCGTGATGTGACTGAGCGATCCGTCACTGCCATGCGCACAACTTGCCTGTCCTCACGTGAAGTGGTGGACTGAGGTGGATGCGATCGACCACGTCGGTCCGTCGTACCCTCCTGCATCCAACGGTCACATATCCGCATTACAGTTATTTGGTTTCGTCCAACACGACTACCGATTTCCCTGAAAGATAATCCACAATCTCGGTAGGCCACTATCCTTCCTCTGTCGAACTCGGATACTTGATCAAAAGCTGATCGCTGTTTTCTACGAGACATAACTGATCGTTTTTTGAAAAAACCACAAGAAAAACACTCTTGCCAAACTTGAAATCATCGAAATCTCCAAGCCTTAAATAGCGTTTTGAGGTGGCTCCACAGGCGTGCGTGATGTGTGTCTGCGCTGAGATTCTAATCATTTGCATATCTCACTTCCGCTAATGTATGTTGTAAATTTCATGTTATTTGCGTGCTTCCTTCAGGGTGTTGCATTTACGGTGGCCAGCAGTGTATATTGCAAAATTTCTTCATTTTCCTCTCCTATAGAAACTTATTTTAAAAGAAAAATAAAACAGATCCTTATGATAAAGTACGTATATAAAATCCTATCTACCATTATCGTATAACCAGAAAAATGTCGCCAAAATATGACCGAATAATGTGTGTGATGGACATTTATATTCATATAGAGATAAAATTATGTGATACACCTCGAAATTAGCCATTTGTGGCTTTTTTTTCAACAGAACTAGTTATTTTTGATTACTGAAATGATTTGTTTACTCAGAATTGAGTCGATGTTCATTTTATACGGAATTCACACAGGTATCTACACGAAAATATATTATATACATATACATATCATACACATACACACATATATATACATATACACACACACCGCACACAAACATAAAATATAAACTTCATTGTATGCAAATCTATTATAGATAAACAAAAATTTGTATTTGAATGTTTATTTTTTTTTGCATCCGCATGATCACTTATATTATTAATATCCCTTTAAATTGTAATAATATTAATAATTTTCCACAGAACTATGTGTTTAGTATTAAGTAGGTATAGATAATAAACAATAATACTTACTTTCATATAATTCATGCAAATTACTGCTGAGCTGACTACGCCCATTAATGGAAATAAGACTACGGGAAGCAAAGCGGTTGCCGCAATTGGAACAGGCTCCAATAGCCAATAGGCCGCCACTATTATCATAATATATGTGCATCTTGATTCCTAAAATGAATTATTATAAATCTTTCGAATGCTCGAAAGAGTACATTTGCTGAAATAAGCATAATTTTGAAACAATTCATTAAAGGAAAAGTGGGACTCTTCCATATTCATTTCGGTTAAATGGATTTAAATTTTTATAATTATATAACAATTTAATCTCATTTCTTAAAGACTAGATTTATAAAATATTTAAATAGGGGAAGACTTCAAGATAATTTGCAAGCTCTTATTTGTACTTCTATTTCTCTTCAGTGCATTATAAAGTTTTTCTTAAAAACACCAATTATTTTTTAATAAAAATACTCAGTAAATGTTTAATGTTAATGTTTAAATAATGTTGTTGTTTCCATATTCTCATATTCAAACCAAACATAGGCTTTATTGGATTCAAATTGGAGATTGAGTTGCTTATTTTATTTACACCGAACGTGATCCCCAAGCCTTCCCTCAACTAGCAGCATAGCTCGGTGAGGTTGCGTATTATTATCGGTCTGAATGAATTCATTACCAGAATTAGTGGCATGTGGGTGGACATATCGATTCAGGATCTCGTTCTAATATCTCTCACCATTAAGAGTTTCTCAAGCATTTGCAGGTCACTGTGACCACAGAAAGATCTCGGCCCAAGCAATGGTTCCATCACTTCTTTCTTGATGGATTGGTTGCATCTGGTTCGTTAATCCCTTCAAGTCAACAGACGCCTTAGATCATTCTCCAGTGTGAACCTGGACTCATCTATGAAGAACACGGAAGCCCATTGCTGCCTGGTCCAGTAATATACACTTGCCCGATATAAACAAGCACATTTTTGTGG
>BMAO01012879.1:0-18420 GCA_019973975.1 Trichonephila clavata
AACTAGTTTTGGGCGCCAACTTGGATATATCTGCATTGTTGTAATAATTTTATTGTTACAACAATGACAAAAGTTGGCGTCGAAAATCGGTTTTCAGCCAAACTGGAATTTCATAACGTTGCGCTATTGACAGTATTAATTAACTTTGTCTAAAAAATAATTACATTTCTACAACGTAAAAATAATCTAATTTCTACAACGTATGCAATTTTTTTACAAATTTCTATCTATTATCTTGGATTTAAATTCAAAACAAAAAAGTAGAGCTATTTTTCAAGTAGATTGGTACATTGTATACCTTTCTCAACGCTGCCAAGTTAAACTGAGATGGAGTATTGAAGAAATTCTTTAAATAATTTATCTAACTTTAATCTATGAAACTCAGACAAAAAATAATTACAGAATCGGAAAGATCATTTTTTTATGTATCTTACCCATCAAAAGGAATCCGCTAGGAAAACAATAAGAGAAAAATATTATCTAGAAATGCAATATATTTCGATTAAAAAAAATACTTTTATAATAAAATTTTTTAAAGAAATTTTCTAATTTTAAGCCTACAAGTAATTTAAATATACCTCATTTTATCACCAGTAATCTAAACACACACTACGACATATGTCCTTAAATTTAATTACAAATAGAATCTGTTAATTTTATTTGAATTTAATTATTGATTTTTTCAAAATCAAGTTTCTAAAGATGATCTGAGCAATTAAAAAAAATAGATTCTTACGTAGAAGATATTCAATGTCAAAAAAATTATCATTATTTGATAAAACTTTCTTTTTTGATTACAAAATGCGTTTTTAGTCTTAAGCATTTTATTGATTAATACAAATATTTAAACGCCTTTTGAAGTTTTTTAATAAACAATTAAAATTTTCTTCTAATATGTTAGAGAAATACATCCCTTATCTTCAAAATATTTCAAATAAATAATATATTCTTTAAGTTTTCAAAAATAGTAAAATTTTAATTAAACATTTAATAACTTTGTCATTTATGAAGATAATCTCACTAAACCTTTTTTTTTCGTGTGTAGAACAATGTTACCCAAAATCTGCACGAAGATTGAAAAAATTGCTTAAAAATTACGGATTTAAAAAAATTGTGTTTTTAGTCTAATACAATTTTGCGAGAATTAATTCAGCTAAACCAGGGATGGCGAACCAGCGTTCAATGAGTTGAACAGGCTGAGAAACCTGTCCAGCGATAACTAAAAAGTAAAAAATAAATTAAATGTAAAAAAACTTTTTTTAAGAACAAGCTTTTATTTAAACGCGCTAAAAAGAATAAAATAAACTTTTCCTTTAAAACTTTTTTTACTATCAACTTATAACGTCATTACACAATTTATATGATATAAAAGCTTGTCGCTATATTTAAGTACTCATATTTACTTAGTTTGAATTTTTAAAAACCAAAATCAATCAGGTCAAGTTATTTATTTTACTTGTTTATCTACACAGGTATATCTCGCGACAAGCTTTTATATCATATAAATTGTAAAATGACGTTATAAGTTGATAGTAAAAAAAGTTTTAAAGGAAAAGTTTATTTTATTCTTTTTAGCGCGTTTAAATAAAAGCTTGTTCTTAAAAAAAGTTTTTTTACATTTAATTTATAATAATAATAAAAATTGAAAACTTCATAGCCTCTGAAGGTATAGTTTGGCACTTCAATCCGCCTGCTACTCCTTATTTCGGTGGTTTATGGGAGGCAGGTATTAAATCTCTCAAATCTCAACTAAAACGAGTTATAGGTAACACAATACTAATTTATGAATAATTTGTAACACTTGTAACCCAAGTGGAAGCAGTTTTAAACTTAAGACCCTTAACCAAAATTTCTAGCGATCCAAGCGATCCTATTCTTACTCCAGCTAATTTTTTGGTTGGAACTTCCTTAACTGTTTTGCCTGAACCCGACCTTATAAATACACCAATCAATCGACTAAAGAGATGGCAATTGGTGCAAAAATTAACACAAACATTTTGGAAAAAATGGTCAAATGACTATCTAAACCGGCTACAATTAAGAGTAAAATGGCAAAAGGGTGAGCAACCATTTAAGGAAAATAAATTAGTGCTAGTTATAAATGAAGATTTTTCAAAAATTCTTAATTGGAATCTTGCAAAAATTATCAAAGTGCACCCAGGTAAAGATAATATTATAAGAGTTGTGACTAAAAACAAATAAAGGCACCAAACAACGCCCAGTCAATCAATTAGTAAAATTGCCAATTTATGAATAGCGATATATATATATTATTGTATTGCATAATTGTATTTGTGTATTATATTCATTAGCATGTATTTCATTTACGTATTGCATTATATTAATTATTGAAATTGTTTATCAGTATATTTTATCAGTATTTTGTGTATATTCCATATATTAGTATGTAAGAATGTATGTAATTTTGCAATTAAACATTGCAACGGGGCCCAGGATGTTGGCACTTTCGAACTTAATTGGCAACTTCAGGGTTGCCCAGAATAAACTTTGCAAACCAAATTCCATAATTATAGTCCTTGTAGTTCGAAAAAAGGAATTTTTTTTGTGCCAATACGCCCCAGTAACCCCCTGCACCCCCAGGAGTTGATTTCCGTAAAATGCATTCTTAGTAGATCCCTATTCAACAAAAGAAACATGCTTAACAAATTTCAAGTACGTGGGTCTAACTATTCAAAAACGGTAATTTTTGTTCTATAACTCCCCTTGAACCCTCGCAACCCTCCTTTGGGGTCAATTTTCGTTTCAATCTTTGTTAGAAGAACTCGGTTCCATGAAAGGAACCTGCCTACCAATTTTCAAGCAGGCAGATATAATAGTTTAAAAACGGAAATATTTATCTATTACGCCCGTTAATCCCCTGGAATGAAACTTTAGGTTTGATTTTCACGAAAACCATTTGTAGCGGTTCTCTACTCTGAGAAAGGAATCTGCTTACCAAATTTCAAGACTGTACGTCTCATAGTTTAAAAATGGGAATAATTATTTATGACACCCCTCGAGCCCTCGCAAGGCCCCTTGGGGGTCTGTTTTCACAAAGTCATTTTGTAACGAATTTCTACTCAATGAAAGGAATCTGCTTACGAAATTCCAAGACTGTGCGACTAATAAATTAAAAATGGAAAGAAATATCTATAATACCCCTTGAGAGCCCGCAACGCCACTTGGAGTCAATTTTCACAAAATACATTATAAAGCGGAATTTTACTATATGAAACGATTCTGCCTATCATATTTCAAGATTGTACTTCCAGTAGTTTAAAAATGGAAATAATTATCTATAACGCTCCTTAAGCCCCGTAACGCCACTTGGGAGTCGATTTCAACGAAACCCATTTTGTAGTGAATCTCTACCCTATAAGAGGACTCTGCTTACCAAATTTCAAGACTGTACGTCTAATAGTTTAAAAATCGGAATTTATAAAGCCCCCTTTCCCCCGCAACACCTATTGGGGCTAATTTTCCCCAAACCCATTTTGTAGCGAATATTTACTCCATGAAAGAAACATGCCTACCAATTTTCAAGCAGATAAATCTAGTAGTATAAAAACGAAAATATTTATCTATTACGCCCCTTAATCCCGCGCAACGCACAATTTGGAGGATTATTTTCACAAAAACCATTTTGTAGCTGATCTCTACTATGAAAGGAATCTATTTATCAAATTCAAAGACAGTGCGTCAAATAGTTTAAAAATGGAAATAATTATCTATAACGCTCCTAAGCCCCCGGAACGCTACTTGGGGGTCGATTTTCACCAAACTCATTTTATAGAGGATCTCTACTCAATGAAAGGAATCTGCTTACCCAATTTCAAGAGTATACGTCGAGTATTTTAAAAATGGAAACAATTATTTATAACGGCCCTTAACCCTCGTAACGCTCTTTGCGGTTCGAATTTCACAGAATCTGTTCTTCTTAGCGGATCTCTACTTCATGAAAGGAACGTGTCTACCAAATTTCAAGTCTGTAGGTTGAATAGTTCCTGAGATATCGTGATTAGTCAGTCAGTGAATCGCTTTTCTCCTTTATATATATAAATTACTACAGCTGACCCGGCCACGCATTGCTGTGGCTTTGTAATAATATGTTAATTCAATATTATTCTAAGCTATTCAATGCAATCAAATTAATCTTTGTTTACAATTTCGGAGGGTTGAAATAAAGTATAAAACAACAAATATCTTTAATTTTGTATTTTATTCACCTCCTTTTTGAGTGCAGTATAATGCATGAATTACTGACGAAGTTGTTAAGTAACAACTAGGGATTGCAATACCGGTATATCGATTACCGGTATTGTGAGCCATTTGCACAATTTTGTAATACCGGTATTCTCAAGCTTAAATACCGGTTTTTCGGCATTTACTAGAAATGTTTTAAATAGTTTCCACTACATGTTCAGGGATCGCTAATCTTGCAAAATAGTATGCGTTTTTGTTTTTATGTCTCCCTAACGGGCGGAATTAATTAGACTGTGAATATAAAGTTGCATCGAACAATCCAGAAAAGTCATAAAAATGTGAATTATGCAAGGAAGAGATCAAAAACTATTCTATTACAAGCTCAGAGCGATACCGCACTCGCGCAGGATTCGTAGTCTGATATTCGTAACTAGGAAAACAAGGTTGTAGTTGTGAAAAAGGCGTAATATTTCGATATTTTTTAAATTGAGTTTGTTTTTCACATTGTATTTGCATATCATCGTGATTTTAAAAAAAAGAAAGAAAAAAAAAAGAGACTAACCAGTTCAAATTTCATCAAGTTAAGAGTAGATTTTCTTAAAAATTTTACCCACAAATTTTATCCCCATTCAGAAGAATTACATGTTGTCATTGGAATTGGGTAGCTATACACCACAGTGTGAGTAAAAACCAGGGAGTTTAGTTCTCGCTTTTTTCTTTTATTTTAGAAGAATTTTCTTACGAGTTCAATGGCTAAGAGTTCGGGGGGGAGGAGGAGGAGGAAATTAAGCTGCTATTTCTCTTAAAATGAAGATAGGGCTTCTAAATGCTATTGATCAAAAACAGAACTTGAAATTTTGTACTAAATTTCATTAAGTTCGTGTGAATATTTTTGTTTCACTGATTTTTATTTAGTACATGAATATACAGAGAAAATGGCTTAGCATGAAACTGAAGGGACTGAAATATTTTTTCGTGTAAAAATGTATGCAAAAAAAAAAAATCAACAAAATTTTGTCGTTGTGTGTACGTGTATTAAATACGTAATATCCGTAAAATTTAAAAATATCTTAAAAGAAATTTATAATTTGACTCTCTCTGATATCACCGACGTGTGGTTGAGACAATGGCACATTTTACTGAAGAATTTACAGTAAAAATCGTTTAACGTGAAACTAAGTGGGCTGAAATATTTTTTTGTGTTAAAAGATTTTCGTGTTAAAGTATATTGCAGAAAAAAACCCATAAATTCAACAAAATTAAGTTTATTACAGTTTATTTTAGTTACATAGATATGTCTATAAGCATGTATTTAATAAAAATCAATGAAACAAAACATTCACAAGAATTTAAACACATTTAAATCAAAATTTTTGGAGTATATAGTTTTTGGAGTATAAACTGATATTCACTTTCCATTGTCTTTCTTAGCATCAAATTTTCAACAAAATGTTTGATATCATCCATTTTGTTATACATTTCACTATTGATTTGTGCGTCTAGATATATAACTGCGCATACTTTTCATTAAGTACTTCATTTCGAATGATGTGAAAACAGGAGTTGCATTACTCGTTTCATTTTCGTTGTCGGTTTTTGTATTAATGATATTTTTTGAACTTGTAACAAACTCCGAAATGTCTTTCTCTGCCATAATTGAGGCTGGACTCACATTATCATCATTTAGTGCAACGAATTCTTCGGATGATACAGTAGGGCAGTCTCTCCGTTTACGAGGCCTCGGATGAGTCCCGTATCGTTATATTAGATTCTGTCTCTTTTGAACAGGTCAAACAAATAAAAGTGTGTAAAGAACAAAAAGTTCGAATTAAAAAAAATTTTAATGTACCATGTTTTTCTTACGGACTAAAAATTATTAAATTCCTCCTTTTCGTTTTTGTTTTCTTTTTTCACATTTTCATGCATTCTCATCCACTTCTGAGCTATGGTCTAAATTTCAATCTCAGATACAGAACACTTTTTTTTTCGTTTGTTTTATTTCATTTAACCGCAAGTGTATTTTATACTAGCATATAATTAACTTTAAATTCAAAACACTCAGTCGCTGAATCTGAAATTAGTCGCCAAATCTAGAAATGATGTATGAAATTAGTCGCTATGTCTGAAAATGGTATATGGAACTAGTCGCCAAATCTGAAAATGGTATATGGAACTGTCGCCAAATCTAATTATCCATATTCCTGACGATCCTGAAAAGGACAATGGAACAAAATTATGAAATTATTGTATTGTCATCGGTCCTTGACAATTGTGCGAAATTTCGAATGAACCCGATCTTTTTAAGTGGGTAAAAATCGAGTTCTAAGATTCCGTTACATGCAAGTGAAACTTATAAAAGCGTGTTAAAATGTACGACATTGTAGAGATTGGGATTTTAATAACATATTTCAAGTTTTAATCACATGTTTATATTATTATAAAGCTTTTATTTTTTAAGCAAAGTTAATTAATACAGTCAATACAGTAACGTCATGAAATTCCAGTTTGGCTGAAAACAGATTTTCGACGCCAAATTTTATCATTCTTGTAAGTCTTTTTTGTTGAAGGACTTAGCATTGTTACGGAAAATTCCGATCAATCATTACGAGCGTTACAAACCCGAATGTAACAATTCTTGTCTTCTTAAAACGCACCATTCACTCCAGAAAAATGCGCTTAAAGAAAATATCCCTTCAAAAATGCATGAAAATACATAGTAGTTTGTCGGGACCTTTGTATTATTTCTGTTTTAACCGATATTTCAACTTAAGCATTTTCGTGATAAACGTACTTCACTGTATTTCATCAATCCTTTCTTCATTTTAACAACACTAAGATATCCAATGGGTGATACTGAACCTTTAATATGACTAGTTTTTCTTTTAAAAACCTAAAAGTTTAAAGCTTAGAAAAATTACACCTATTAAATTAATGAACATTTTTATCATTTGCTTTGCTACTCGTAAGTTTATGAAGGATGTAAAAGTTTCAGTTTTTTAATACTTTAACCATATTTAAAAATTTAATTTATCTGTGAAACTTAATTCGTTTATATCATTATCTCTTCCATCAGTTTCCTTTTCATGTGTTAGCGAATATTTTAAATTCTAAATCTGTAATACTCAAGATACAGACAAAGATAAGGCCGAGTTCAACCTCAGCAAATTGTGGTAGAGTTGTGACTGTTAACATGCTATTCATATAAAAATCTTTTGAGACAGATGATACATTTTAATAACTTTTTACCTAGGTTAATCAACTATATTTTATCATTTTAAACTGTGTTATTACCTTGTACAAGTTACAGTGATTTGTGAATGAATAAAGAAAATATATTTTACATAATATGCAACATTTTGAACCCTTTTTTAACAAGAGTATCTTCTCTAAAATTTATCCTATACTATTATTCCCACAATCAGTTAAAAATTTAAACAATGAAACTGATTATGCCGTAGGATAGCAAACCTAATATTTATTTTAATCTTTCATAGTAATCAATGGAGCTTAAGTTTAAATCTCAAGAAGAAAAAAATTTGCATTCATAAAATTGATGCAGCGAGGGTCAACCAGAACTAGAAAATCAATGTAACTCAAATTGTGTTAAGGATTTCTCTCATGTGATGGGCTTAAAAAATCAAAAAAGATTTTTTTCCATAAATTGCTTTTTTAATATGTCTGTAATATGGTGGTAAAATGATTTTTTTTTAAATTCGAAGTCATTACAAAGAAGCAAGTGTTGGAAGAGCAGCTGTTCGGAGCACCGAGTAAGCAATCGAAGGCTCGGCCTATTGTGTACAGTCAGCTTGATGCCATTCAACCTTCTATGCAAATATACGCTCAAATGTTTTGTAGAGGTTTAAAAGGAAATATATATAGTTATTGAATATTTCGTCTAACTTGTTTTAGTCTTCGCCACCAGGCATCGCCAATTCGGGGTAAGTTAAGACTTGCATTGTTTTAATCGGACTTGAATTTTTAAATGCATTTTTCTCAAAGCTGTGTTTTTCAAACTTTCCTACATCATATCTTAAGAACGTTTTGACATAATAACTTCAAATTTATAGGGTAGACTCAGCACATATGTATACACCAAATGGACTACAATCATTTTAAAATTCAAAATATTTATATTTTCTTACAACAAAAACATAACAAAAAATCCCATGGAATTCGAAACTTTTTCTTCAGAGGTCTACCAAAAATTCAATTTTTGATATTTTCATTTGAGTATACTTCATTCGGGGCATTTAAGCTTATATATTAAAATGATGATAATTTTCTTTATTTTAGATAAGCCAATTGGCCGGAATCGTGGAGGAAGCGAGCGTCCCTTTTTTCGAGACGGGAGTGTTCAGAGTGCTTAACTCACGTTCTATTGGATATTTTTGGCTGAACATTGATATCATTCATCTAAAATACATATAAATAAATAATAAAAAATCTTTAAGTCGTCGTCAAAAAAAAATCTCTAAAAATGCTTAAAAAATAGGCCGTCATATGGGTGATCCCACTTAAAAACCTGAAAATCCAAAAAGCGAATTAAGACAATCTAAATGTCGAGGCATAAAATTTTTTAAATTCTAGAAGTTGATGAATCGGGCAACTACATGGTAGGAGCTAGAAAGTCAATGAATGGAAAACTAAAAATTACACAAATCTAAGCATAAAATAAAACATACCATATAAAAGTAGGGAAATACTTGTTTGCCTTTAGTATATAACGCATACGGTATTTCCACCAAGTTTATCGTTCGGTACCAAAATCTACAAATATATTAACTTCTGAAAATCTAGAAAAAAGAACATCAATACAATATACAATTTAACAATGAAACAACACAATATTAATCGTTATTAAATACCACATTAACAAATCCAACCGCTTGAATTTCATTTACAAACCTTAACAGTACGTGCGCTACAGCAAGAATGTTTTTTGTAGGTCCAATGATGAACTTGGCGATTTTTTAAAATAGGTCGAAAATATAAAAGTAACCCACTTACATTTTACGACTACGGTGCCTCCAACAAAACTGAGCATTAGATATCCGGCTTTAAAGGTTCCTTTTATCTGTTAGTCTCAGGGGAAAAAAGGATGCAGTAAAAAAAAATTAATTTATTTTTAAAATTTATTAAAATTTTTACAGAGATTCTATTAATTTTTAACTCAAAATGTATACAACGAAGATTATGAGTGAATATTCAAGAGAAAAAAAAATATCGAGTTTTGAAAAAATAGGCAAGATTTTTTAAGTACTCTTTAAGTAGAATTTTTTAAAAGCATTTTCTGTACTTCTTTAGACCTTTTATTTTAATGAGTATTTTATTTAAAAACTCTTGTTTTTGTTAATTTGCTCCGAAAAAAAAATCGAAAATTTAGCTGCATTTGTTTTTTCTTTTGTGTGACAAGTCTAACTTTTATGAGTAATTTTATTTGAATTTTATTTTTAGTTTTTTTCTTACAACTTTATAGGCATTCAATCAAATATTAAATTAGATTGTATTAATTTCTTTGTCATGTACAGAAGATTAACTCTCACACTGTAACCGTTATTGATGTCATTGCTTGTTTTTTCATTAGTTTCATTCGCATTGAAGAAGCTAAACGGGCTATAAAAATAATACTTAAATTACATATGAATTTTTCTGACTTAAATGTATATAATTCGTGCTTAATATGCAATTTTATTTTAAAGTCTTTGAAACTGTGGGAAGCATGCCGAAGTTACTATTGTATTCCTCATATATCTCTTGCTCTTAACTCTATGATTGTCAATGGCGTAGCAAATTATATTTACTGTTAAATATCTGGAAGACGTATGATGTCTGCCAAAACAAATAAACGAAGGGAAGAAA
Organism: Trichonephila clavata; assembly: GCA_019973975.1. Lineage (NCBI taxonomy): Eukaryota > Metazoa > Arthropoda > Arachnida > Araneae > Nephilidae > Trichonephila > Trichonephila clavata. The sequence goes on from BMAO01012879.1 coordinate 10,063, forward strand.
CCAGTTGTGCTGCTTTTAATAAGAATTGGATGTTGGGTAAGGAAATGTGATGCAATCTCTTCCAATGTTTTATTTATATTTGTTTGTATTTAATATTTGAATTAAGAAATTTTTGATTTTTGAAAATAAATATTGGTTATAAGATTTTGCCACTATAGTAATGACTTGTTTACATAGTAATCGCAAGTTGTAAAAAATGGATAAACTCTCCAAAAAATTAATTTTTTAAAATTTTTCAATCAATATGATTATTAATTTCAGTTTTTAGAAAACGTAGGTATCAATAAAAATATTTTTTAGTTTATAAATATCTTTTCTATTTTACAATTTTTTGATCAGGGATAGATTTTAATATGTAGTAACCAAATATCATGAAGTTTTTTACAATAATTATGTTATTTCATTCATGCCATATTGTTTGATAATAGAATTTGTTGCAAAATATTTTCCACCAAATAATGAATCAATGTTGTTTATATTGTGAAATTAATGTGTATAAAATAATAGATTAAAAATAATTGGGTATATGTTTTGTTGACTGAAAACGAAAGTAATTAAAAAAAAAAAGAATATATTTGTAGTCTGTCATCTGTTTTATGAAATCATAATATAAAGTGTTTCATTTTTGGTTTAAAACTTATGTAGTAAAAGCGACTTGATACTTTTTTTTTGCTCTAAAGTAAATTGATACAGGTATGTAAATATTTTTGGGCATAAGTTCATATGGACTTTTTTGTTGCGGTACGCTTCTAACTATTTCAAAATTTGATGGTAAACGAACAATAAAATAAGTTAAAGAGAATTTTACCTATTTGAATTACACTATGTAAAATAATTTATGATTAGTTTTCAATATTAAATAAAATAATATGCACAACAAACACAACATGTTTATTGAGTAATTAATTATAAGAATACATTTAATGCAAACTTTGAGCTTGGTGATTTTTGATAATTTTGTTATATTTGGTCATAAAAATGATGAAGCCTCTCTCATTTTGTCACTCTACTTTTATCATTTTTATATTTCTTTATGCTAAATTCCAAATGAATGCAAATAAAATCTAGAGAATTGTAATAATATTTTAAAAACTTTTTTGGCTATTATGAGATAATCACCTCTTATTTTAATCCAAAATGAATTGACTCTTCCAAAGGTTTTAAAATTAAATCCAAATTATTACACAGCAAAATTAGTTTTTCCTCTTCGTTCAAAGTTAATTCATGTGCAGATATATCCATACACATGTATGGATAATGAACCCAATAAAAAAAATTTTTGTATCTACAAAAGGACAAGTTAGATATATCACGAATATTCTTAGTTTATTTCTATAAAATGGCAGAATGATTAGATTCTGAATTTTATTTTTTACTCAGAGTATAATTAATAGTGTGAAAGATTTGGTAGCACACTTAAGTGCCATGGCACAATGGTTGAGAATCACTGGTGTGGAGGAATATATTGCATCTTTGGTACTTACGTATTATTTCAACAATCAGCAATGTTCAAGATAACTCACCAAGTTGGCAACCCTAATTTTGCATGTGTTGTATGCCCTGAATTCGTAATCATGTGCTTTGTTTCATAAACTGTTGCCAGTAATTATTTTATTGCAAGGGATGTGCCAATCATTTACAAAACCTACTAAATAAAGCAGTCTTGACTACTGTTATGAATGATAAAATTAATGTTATGATACTCAACGAAGTTCCTTTTGTTGTATTTATCAACTTATTCAAAACAGGAAATTTATTGTTTGACATAATTTGTATTTTTTTCTTTTCATATGGAAAATACAATATGTATATTATTTAAAGAGGGTCCATTTTACTTCTAAAAGAGAATTCGGCTGTAAAAGTTTAAAAAAAGCATAATTTTGTTCAACAGAGAATTTTTACTAAAAAGTCTTAGTTCCTGAACATGAAATGGCAATATTTGTTGACAATGTATTAAAAATATTTCAATCATTTTATAGCTATTTAAAAATTTACAAAAAGCCACTTGAAAGTAATTTAAAACCAATGCAAGGTAGAATAAGATAACCTAGAAAAACTATCTTGAACTATTCTTTGTTAAAAATATTACTTTAGAGTGGGAAACTTCATAATATTCCTTCAAAAATTTTTTATGAATATCTGAATTTTGTTACTTTTTGAACCATACTTATCAAACTGAATTTAAAGAAATTGTGTGGATATTAACGTGTTATAGCAACAATGGCAACGTTCTAAATTACTCATTATGTTGGCAATGACAATTTTGCATGTGTTACATGTGCTGAATTGGCAACCATGAGCTTGCTTTGTTTCAAGTAATGTCACCAATAGGTTGTGATTATAGGTTAGGACCATTGTGTGTTTTGTAAATACACTTGTGAAAATTTGATCTATTAATTCCTAATCAGTGATAAGCTTGTTAGAGTAGTAGTTTGACAATGAATGGATTTCTGATTCTGAATTTGTTTCTATCAAAGGCTGACTTGTAAAGTTATAGAGTTGCTGTATATTAAAATAATACTGTCTGACCGTGTTAACATGAGGTAATTAGAAGTTCTGTGACTATTAAAACTAGAGTCAGTGATAAATTGAATAATATAAGCTCCAACATTGATATGAATCTTCTGTGTGTTTTCAGTTTGTCATGAAAGAAAGAAAAACTTAATCTACTGTTTTATTGACTAATACTTTATAAATACTTATTTCTTACTAGTATTTCATTTCTTCTTAATCTTGCATACCAATGTTGCAAGCTTACCAATGTTTTTTTTTAACCGTTAAGTTATAATAATGTAGCATGGCCACTTTTCAACTTATAAAAAATATTATATATTAAGATTATTTTTATATTTAAATAACCATTTTATTTTGAAATTTTTTAAATTTTTTTCTCTTTGCTCAGTTTTTATGTTTACATCTAGTAAATGTTGGAAAATACAGTGTTTTTCAGAACCTAGTTTTGAATTAGTGATTATTTGTGAACTATGTAAAAAAATTTTTATATATTGATTTATTTCAATATATTCTAGGATTGGGAAATTTACAAACGATCCCAGCTAACTTACCTCTGCAGTACTCTCCACCGCCATCTTTAGTCAGTCCATTACCGAGTCCAATTCTTAAATGCTCAGTTTCCTGCAGCCCATCTCCAGCTTCAGGAAGTGGCAGCAGTACTGGAGGTACAAGTCCAGGAAGTACCTCTGATCCCAATTGGCAATCGAATCACGCTAGTGTTCGAGAACGGAATGCTGCAATGTTCAACAACGAATTAATGAGTGATGTACACTTTTTAGTGGGTCCTAAAGGAAGTGCTCAAAAAATCCCTGCACACAAATATGTTTTAGCAACTGGGAGCTCAGTTTTCTATGCAATGTTTTTTGGAGGTCTAGCTGAGAATGATTCTGAGATAGAAATTCCTGATGTGGAACCTGCTGCCTTTTTAACACTTTTGAGGTAGGATCTTAAGCAACAAAAGCAAAGCTAATTTGATTTTTATATTTCTTTTTTATTTTATTTGAGTCCTCCCTTCTCCTAAAGAATTTTAATTATTGATTTTTATTTTCCTTGAACTAGATTTTGAGTAATTTTTTTTAGAAAAAGTCCTGGTATGTCTTTATAAATTAAATTAAGTCTAAATATATGCAATGCAATTATACTTTAAAAGATTTGAGACTAACATTTAAGCAATATTACCATGCATTAGCTTAAGTTAAAATAAATACATAGTATGCTTTTTAACTTGCATTTCAAGTTCAAAACTGTTGTATCTGTTTTGATATTAGCAATCACATTTTGCTTTGCATTGTATTTTCTGCTGTGTGAGGTAAATAGTGTTTCAGATTTTTGATCTCTACAAGTCAATACTCTTTCAAAGAAAATTATCGAGTTTATTGAAGTGCATTTGCTATTTATATCATAAGTTTTTTTGGTATTGAAAAATATTTTTTTCTTAGTATACATGTTGCATTATCTTAAAAAATTGTAATGTATGAATTTATATAGATATTGAAAAAGTGCTGTTGCATATTTGTCATAATAGTACTTAAAATTGTCACTATGCACTTACTTTTAGTTATTATGAAGTTATTTGAAAAAAATATGCAAGGTCATGAGTTTTTTTTTTACATACATTGAATAAAATAACACACATATAAACTATGATATATAATGGCCAGCTGATGTAAAAACTCGGCTGACAATGAGAGGCACCAATGAATAATAAGTTTATTTTGAATTGATACTCCTAAGAGCGAGAAAGGTTCTGTAGGTTGTTGGACCGTCATGGATGGTGATACACAAAACCACGTTTTTCGAGTTAATGAGAGTAGATAGTATTCTTAGAAAGGGCTCTCCATTTATTGTCACCTATTTGCTATAGTTACTCTTTTGAATGTTGTGGTGGCAGAGCATACAAGCATCATCCATTTATGTTTCAAAATATATGATTGATGAAGCATCAGTATATATTGCAGAGCATGTTGGCTGATGGATATATTGTGTGGTTAAGCTTTATCCTGCTGGTAGAGAAAGAGCTTTGAGCACACTCTGAAGGAGAGTGTCACCATCTGTAGTACATTATCCAGGTATTATTGATTAGGTCATCATAGTGCCTTGAATTCAAACCAGAAGTGACTTTCATTGTACGTATGCAATGCAACCCAAGGCCATTTTGTTACACACCAGGGTATTCCTCAAATATTGCTGGATTGAACTTGTCATGATGGTGACTATCATTGAATAAACAAAGGCATGATCCATATGAAAACATAGCACTATGCCTTTCTTCATCCACTTCACTCTGCACCATTACAAATCTGTGCTGTGTGGTAAATGATAGTCTTTTTAATGAACACTATGAGTGCTTGACCACAAAAAAAACAACAATCAATTGGTAATGGTTCTCATCTATGTGAGAACACCTATGGTGTCTAAGACATTTTGCAAAAAGGTAACAAAAGTAGCTTGTGGAATAACTGCTGCAGCTTGTTAGTAAATGTATTTATTAATGTTGGCTGATGTTGCTCTGGTTATACCAGCACCCCTCAAACTTGCCACATCTCCTTGTTCTAACCACCTTTTCCTTGGTTAGTGTACCATTGATGCCACTAGGTGAGTTTCTGCTATAATTTAATGTGTTGGTCAATTACCTTTCTCAATCCAATCGCCAATCTTATTGTAAAATTGTATATCGGTTGGAACTATCTCTGTTGATAGCAACTGGCCTTTCTCAGCTATTACACATGTCCTCTGAGATAAGAAAGATATTTTCACTATGATTTATCTGGCAGAATTGATGGCATGAATATTTTCCATTCAGCAGGCTCCTTCACTTATATTCTACTCAAAATGTGTTGAAGAACTATGTGTTTTGCTACATTTGCACTACTCAGTAAGGTATTTTTGATTTATAAAATTTAGTTTTTAATTTTAAAATGGAATCGACATATTTGCAGTAGTTAAGGACTTTTTTTTAAAAAAAACATTTATAATTCTTTGCAGCTGTGTTGAAAAAATAAGGTGCTTCTCGGATATGGGAGTACCTCTCAAAGTTCGATACATTCTGGCAAATTACATAGTTTGATAACCTTGGTATTTGAAGTGTAAAATTTTTCCAATTGTCACATAATCTCAGTTCTTGATTGGTTTTTAATTTAAATGGCATGATTTTTCTTGGGAAAATATAATGTAATTCTTATTGAAGAGTTTAAAAATTCAATTTCTTATTTGTTTAATTTATGTAATTTTTTGAAAAAATTTGGTTAGAAGGGTCTTTTTTAAAAATTATTTTAGAAAATATAATCAAGAGAAATATAATTTACGTTCTTGTGAATTTGAAGTGAAAGAAGAAGAAAAAAAAATAGTGGTATATGTCTTAAGGTTTGATTTCAAATAATATAGAATGTTCAGTTAGTAAGTGACATTAGTTTTGTTCAGAAGGATGTAACTGGTGAATTTATTTAGGAATTCTACACACACTCGTGTGTGTGAGGAATGAGTAAGCATTGTATATTAGGTCTGCAAGAAAGAATAGTTTGTTTGAAGGAAGCATAATAAGGATGATCCAGATTTTAATGAGAACAAATGAAAGGATTTGAGATAAATTCTTATTTAATTTCTTTTAATATTGATGTCTTGGAAAGAAGTACCATAAAGGATACTTTCTATGAGTCTATCAAGAAAACTATAATTTCATTTTAGACATAGATGTGAAAATCAATATGATTTTAAACTTTAGAATTTCTAGTAGAAAAGAATATGCAAAACCAGAGCAATTGGAATGAGTAGTTCTGCCCTTTTTTTCAGTCTTTTAAACAGGTTTATTTCCATTAAAAAAATTAGAATTCTATTTTTAAAAATTCTTATATCATTATTTTTTCCCTTTATTTTACACTAATCAAGTTGTTTTAGAAATCACCAGAAAAATTATTATTTTCACTAAGAAGAACTCTGTACTTCATTTTAATTGATATAATTGACTCTTTATCATGTTAGCAATATTTCAAAGATTTCTTTTTTATTATTAGAATTTACAGTAAATTTTTTTTTTTAATTTTGAGATTAGTATGAGTATGGAAAAAATGAAAGCACATTGATAAAATTTCTTAATTGATAAATTCTTTACTTATGAGTTACTTTTCCATATAAATCGTAATGGTTGTGAGCACACACAAATACTTTTTGAGTACATATGGCAAAATGACAATAGAGCTTAGACAATGCAATGATTTAATTTATTTTTGTATCTTTTTTCTCTGGTTCAACTATTGCCATACTTTTTCTGTGAAGTTATGTATAACATTGTGCTTTAGGCATGTTGTTGCTTATGCCACCTGATCGACAGTAACATCAGATCAAGTCCACGAAATTCATCACGGCTAAGGGCTAGAATTTTATGCCTGTCGTTAGCCTAAGCTTTGAGCCCCCAAGAAGGTGACAGTGCGATTTTGCTCGGAACAACACGATAGATGGCGACACCATTCAGACCCACTGATTTAATGAGCACGTTCTCCCTTTATGCTCGATGGGGATTTGGTGGCATCGGGCATCAAACCCAGGCCTCACGGTCTGGAGTCCGATGCTCTAACCACTAGGCTACCCACGGCCCGCTTTGGGCATGTACATTGTAGTATGCAATAGTGTCTGGTGATTTAAGATTCAGCACAGTAAGTTAATATCTGCCTAAAGTTTTTGTTCTCACAAATAGAAATAGAGGATCCCTTTGTTAAAAGATAATAACACTCAAATTTTTAACATTTAATTATTTTGTAGCACATTTCAAGTAAACTATTTTTTTACCATATGACTTCACTGTGGGTGGATATCTCTTTCTAAAACAATTCTGCCTTACCAAGTGACAACCTCAGCCAGTATACTAAGTTTGCATTTTTTTTAAAATTGGTTCGATTCTGAATCTGAATAGCAACACAATCTTATATGATTTAAAAAATAATTAGCTTTATGTTATTCATTAATCTTCCTGATATTTAATCTTGAATGGGAATCAAAATTACCCTGGTTTTTGTTTATAAATCTTATATCATCTTTTTGCTAAAATTTTTGATCTTGATATTACTATTTTTTTATCAGGGAAAAAATTGTTTTTTTTTCCTGTAATGAAAGATACAGATTAATTTTTAGACTAGAAACCTACATTAGTAGTTAATATAAATTAAATGAAGTCTGATATTTTACTGTGCTTGAGATATTATGTTACTTAAAGTGATGCTGCTGCCATCAGAGTTAATTTTCTGTATCTCAAAACTAGTTGAGTTTTATTTATGGCAAAAATTAAATATTACAAAAAAATTTTAGAACATTTGATTTTTTTAAAAAAGTTTGATTCAGAATATCAGATAAATGAGAAATACTTTTATTATCATATTTTGTGTGACATCTGTTTTGTATGCTAATATATTTATTGAAAAATAAGAGAAAATCAATTGAAATACTTTTTTTCTCTTGAAAGGTTCCTCTACTGTGATGATATAAACCTCGAAGCTGACACAGTACTATCCACATTATATGTGGCCAAAAAATATCTAGTGCCTCACTTGGCTCGTGCATGTGTTGCATACCTAGAAACGAGCTTGACAGCAAAAAATGCTTGTGTACTGCTTAGCCAGAGTCGTCTTTTCGAAGAGCCTGATCTTATGCAACGATGTTGGGAAGTAATCGATGCACAAGCTGAATTGGCTTTTGCTTCTGAAGGTTTTTCTGACATTGACTATCGAACACTTGAATCAATATTGTCTCGGGAAACCTTGATGATCAAAGAATACACCTTTTCCAAGCTGCCCTTAATTGGTCAACTGCAGAATGCCTTCGTCAAGACTTGGAACCTACAGTTGAGAATAAAAG
>BMAO01012880.1:0-47528 GCA_019973975.1 Trichonephila clavata
CCTTTGTGTGTGTGTGAAGAGGTTTCTTTTGTGAAGACAAAAATAGTGAGAATAAAGCTTGGCTTAAGCTGGCGTCGGTATTGAAAATAATCTTCAAAGTAATTGTATACATAATAAACAGTGAGGAGATGGTTTGTAATCATCACGTTTTCAACATGCTTTCAAAACACTCATATTTTGCACCGGTATATGAAAAAATGTGAATTTTCCCTCAATCATCCTTTCTTTTACTAATCGAGCAACCATTTCAGCAAAATAAGACATTTTAAAAAGTACAGTGTGAAACTGCGATAGCAAAATAGTCGTAGCAATAGCAGTAAACAAACGACAGCGTTATCACGTGACACAGTTTTTCACGTGATCGTGACATCACATGAATTTAGTCCATAGCCTAGCTACGTAAGATCTCATTAGGGAAAACTTACTGTGAAATTATTGAAATTTGCTGTCGCAGTACTAATGTTGGGAAAGATAGTGTCAACAGAGATGCTTTAAAATTAAGATGCTCTGCAAATAAAAAAAATTCTATATGACTGTTATGGATAGAAAAGCACAAATGTTGTACTATTTCGGAACCTTAAAACCACAATTATGTCCACAAAATGAGGTCACAAACATAAACTCTGTAAAAACTGTTGTTTATTGTGTTGCCATGAAATTTGACATAGAGATACATTACTATGTGAGAAAGAATATAGTAATGTAACAATATGGAAAAGATTTCAATTTTGAATTAAAAAGTGAGCATATCAAAAAGGGTGAAATCATGAATCAGAGATGAAGCATTTAACTCGGGAAAGTTTGTCTAAAATGGAGTGTGACCACCGTGCACTAAGTCTCACAGATATACTGTTTATAAGGGTGTCGATAAATGTTTTGTGACAACAAAGCCCATTCTTCGGAAAGGGCAACTCTTCTCCTGGGGGGTTCCTGAGAGGGGGCTATGCTGAGAAATACACTCATGTCCATAAATTAAGGATAATGAAGTTCAGGCAAAGAAAGAGACAGAAGCAAAACAAATTTGACTTATTTGTAAAGTCTATTTATTAAACAAAAAGTAAAGAGCAAAAAAGATGCTATATGTTTGACATAATTAATAAAAATTCCGATTTTTACTCCCTGGAGAAAATTTCAAAAAAGAACCTATTTACAAAAAACAGTATAACATGATTAGTATGATGGTTAATACGGTGTATGTCTTCCGGACGATGCAATACAGGCCTTACAACGCCTATGCAGCTGAGTATCAAATTATCAATCTGATCTTGGGGAATATTACACCACTCATCAAGCAATGCCCTCCGAAGTTCCGGTAGACAGGTGGGAGGGGTTGAAAGGGCTGCAATTCGTCGGCCAAGCATATCCCACATATGCTCTATTGGATTCAAGTTCGGTGAGTTTGATGGCCAATCCATACGGGTGATATCCTCCGATTGAAGGCATTCGTCTACAATGTTTGCACGGTGAGGATGGGCGTTGTCATTCATAAACAGAAATTCAGCACCCATGGCGCCCCGAAACAAACGTACATGTTGTTCCAGAATGACAACCCGATAGATGTGGCCTGTCATCGTTACACTCTGAACATGCAGGTCAGTTCTGGAACCAAGAATAATTCCTCCCCAAACGAGCCATCCTGCACCACCTTAACGGTATCGTTTAAGAGCGTCTTCGAAATTTCACAAATCTGCTTTATCCAACAGATGGCGTTGTTTGCAACTCGGATGACGTCATAAAGATAAATTTTGTTTTCTGGAAACCTATCGTTACTATAGCAACGGGGTGTGGTTCAGAAATGATTGACAGATGTAGTCGGTATGAGAGCGCATGCGCTCTTTGAAGAACCAGATCGAAGAGAGGAAAAACGTGTCAGCAAACGGGTAGGGGGGTGAGGAAAGAAGGGAAAGAGTTTTCTACAAATAGTTTCAACGTTTGAATAAGGTTCTGTCACTGCCGCACAAAATTGGGTGCGGAGACATTTTTTTTTTGAAAGCCGTGCTAGTGGATAGGTATCAAAATGTGCATTGCATTTCTAAGTATATATAGTTCTGGAATCTACTCAAAAATAAATTTTTCTGCAGAAATGATGAGGATAATTAGTCTAGATTTGTCGGAAAACATAGGATATATTTGCTTAATTTGGGTATAATTATTATGTGAGTTTTTCCCATTCATATGGAAAATAATTGAGTGTAATGCACTTGATATTTTGTCACATGAATTATTGTATTTCAGGGTAGGCCTTTGAGTACAACATTTTTGAGGTAATTCTATTGTAGAATTTTACTGTTTCCTAGTTTCGGATGACATTTATCCCTTTTTGTGGAAATTGGTATTGTAGTTTAGAAATCATGTAATTAATTTCAACTTTTATATAAAATCATCGTTATAAGGCTCCGGATTTTTAGGAAAAAAACGTTCAAATTGCCTCTTGACAAATACGTCTACATTGTCTTAGGTATCATAAACAATGCCCATAAGAATAAGAAGGGAAACGAAATATGGGTGGGGCGTTTAATTTTTCGACGAAGAATTTGGTAGATCTTTATTTGAAATTTAGAAAAAGTATTTTTTTTCGAATTTTAGGGGATTTATTTGTTTTATTTATTTTTGTTACCTTTATTTATTTATCGATCTAATTCTCTTTGTTTGATAGAAATATGCGAAATTTTAATAAGTTTCTTTCTGCTCATATCTCTTAGATACAAATTGTATTTGAAATTGTCATAGAAGGATGCTTATTATGGAAATAAAGTTTCGATTTGAATCTTTAAAAAGAAAATGTCATTTTTCTTAGAAAATTATTAACTAGAGCACTTTTTTGTCAGTCCTTTTTTAACAGCATTCCATTTCTTGTTTTACAAATTAATGCTGTTTCCAATCAGGGGAATAGCTACCGCATATCAATGATACGGGGCCCTAAGCTTTGAGGGCGGGCACCGAAACGTGTAAGCAAAAAATCGCAGGGGTTGTCTTAGAGAGTGCCCTCAAGGATGATACAGGGTTCACTCAGGACCAGCTCCGCCAGTGTTTTCAATACTCATGAAAATGTGACACAAATTTCACAGCCTTCAATTAAATTATTATATTCATTGAATTAATTTTCAAGCTAAGCTTCCTTTTTTTTTATTTCCTACTTGCAACGTTTCCAGAATATTTATTGTATATAGTCTGCGTTTGTACTCTCATAATGTTATTTTTAGTGTCGCCAATTATAAGCGGAGATAAAATCGGTGCATACTTGTGATCGGCTCTTTTCTTTTGAATTTTTACTGCTTTGATCTCCTTTTCTAGTGTCACGATTGCGATGCTTAAATTCCCCAGAGGAGCGGTGTGGAGAACAGTAGTGCGCTTTTGAAATCTGATGTTGCTATCAATTTTTTCATGAAATTATCTTAATAAGACTCATGATTTACAGAGGAAGTTCTTCAGTGAATTCACGAGCATGTTTATGATTGTTGTCTTGGATATCAAAAATAAAGTCCATCGGGCTAAGAAGAGGGAAGGGATTTTAAATTTTTTGAAGAAAAATTTAGTATATCTACAGTTGGGACTTGAGGAAAAATATAATTTCCGAAGTTTTATTTTTGTAGAGAGAAGTAGTGGAGGGAGACGATATATATATATATATCTATATATATAAAGGAGAAAAGCGACTGACTGACTGACTGACTAATCACGAAATCTCTGGAACTATTCAACCTACAGACTTGAAATTTGGTAGACATGTTCCTTTGATAGAGTAGACATCAGCTAAGAAAGGATTTTCCGAAATTCGAAACGCAAGGAGCGTTACGGGGGGTTAAGGGCTTTAATAATAATTGTTTCCATGTTTAAACTACTTGATGTACAATCTTGAAAATGGGTAAGCGGATTCCTTTCAGAGAGTAGAGATCCGCTACAAAATGAGTTTGCTAAAAAACGACCCCCAAGTGGCGTTGCAGGGGCTTAGGGGGCGTTATAGATAATTATTTCTATTTTTAAACTATTTGACGCACTGTTTTTAAATTTGATATATATATAGATTCCTTTCGTAGAATAATGATCAGTTACAAAACGGGTTTTGTGAAAACAGATTTCTAAGTGGCGTTGCGTGGGATTAAGGGGCGTAATAGATAAATATATCCGTTTTTAAACTACTTCACCTACCTGCTTGAAAATTGGTAGGTAAGTTTCTTTCCTGGAGTAAATATCCGCTACAAAATGGGTTTTGAGAAAATTGACCCCCAAGGGGTGTTGCGGGGGCGGGGGTTTAAGGGGCGTTATAAATTCCTATTTTTAAGTTATTAGACGTACAGTCTTGAAACTTAGTAAGCAGATTCCTCTCATAGGGTAGAGATACGCTAAAAATGGGTTTTTTGAAAATCGACCCCTAGGTGGTGTTGCGGGGGTTCAAGGGGCGTTATTGATAATTTTTTTTGCATTTTTAATTAATTGGACACACAGTCTTCAAATTTTGCTAAGCAGATTCCTTTCATAGAGTGCAATTCCCCTACAAAATGGGTTTTGTGAAAACAGACCCAGAAGTGGCGTTGCGGGGCTCCAGTGGCGTTATAGATAACTATCCCCATTATTAAACAATCAGACGTACAGTCTTGAAATTTGATAAGCAGATTCCTTTCGTAAAGTAGAGAACCGCTACAAAATGGGTTTCGCGAATATCAACTATCAAGTTTAATTTTGGGAGATTAAGAGGCGTAATCGATAAATATTTCCATTTTTAAACTATTTGATCATCCTGCTTGAAAATTGGTAGGCATGTTCCTTTCATGGAATTGAGTTCCTCTAACAAAGAGTAAAACGAAAATTGACCCCCAGGGATGTTTGCGAGGGGTCAAGAGGAGTTACAGAAAAAAATTCCTGTTTTTATTTGTTAGACCCATATACTTGAAATTTGTTAAGCATGTTTCTTTTGTTGAATAGGGATCCACTAAGAATAAATTTTAAGCAAATCAAGTTCTGGGGGGTTGCAGGGGGTTACTGGGACGTATTGACAAAAAAATTACTTTTTTCGAGCTACAAGGACTATAATAATGAAATTTGGTTTGCATTTTTCTTTTGTTGAATTGAAATCCGCTAAGAGCGGTAATTTTGGAAAACGGCTCACAACGGGATTACGGGGATATTTATAATAAAACTTTTGCTTTTTTCTGTTAGATTTAGACTTGAAATTTGGCTTGCATGTTCAATTTACGGAGTAGAGATCCACCGAAAATTGGTTTTGCGGGAATCCACTTCGTTTTTGAGTTACGAAAGAGCAAACATCATTTCTATGCTTCAATTTTAGAGATTTTTAGAAAATACAAATTCGATGAGTTCTGCCCTTTTTTTTTATCAACAGGTGACAGTTACAGGTATAAGTATATTTTTCAATTCAATCGAATTCTTAATGCTAGGACTTAGATATCAATAATTTATACATATATATAAGCAGTAAAAATTTATAAAACATCATGAAATACCCAGCGAAGCGGGCGGGTAACAGCTAGTATATATATATATATATACACGTATATATATATATATATATATACGTGTATATATGAATATATATATATAGTGTAATAAAAATGGAAGAAAGCAAAAAAGTCAATGGACTAAAAAGGTTACCTATTATGATTTCTAAAGCTGTTACTGAATTAAGACCAGCAAATTTGGGTTATATATATATATATATAAAGGAGAAAAGCGACTCACTGACTGACTGACTAATCACGATATCTCCGGAACCTATTCAACCTACAGATATGAAAATTGATTTTTAAACTATTAGACGTACAGTCTTGAAATTTGGTAAAAGATTCCTTTCGCAGAGTAGAGAACCGCTACAAAATGGATTTCGCGAAAATTAAACCACAAGTTTCATTTCGGGGGATTAAGGGGCGTAATGGATATAAGTATTTCCGTTTTTTAAACTATTATACCTACCTGCTTGAAAATGGGTGGGCATGTTCCTTTCATGGAACAGAGTTCCATTAAAACGAAAATAAACCCCAAGGAGGGTTGCGAGAGGTCACGGGGAATTATGGGGAAAAAATCCGGTATTTGAATTGTTAGACCCACATACTTGAAATTGGTTAAGCATGTTTCTTTTGTTGAACAGGGATCTACTAAGAATGTATTTTAGGAAATCAACTCCTGGGGGAGCATGGGGTTACTGGGGTGTATTGACACAAAAAAATTTCCTTTTTTCGAAATACAAGGTCTATAATAGTGGAATTTGGTTTGCATTTTCCATTTATTAAATTGAAATCCGCTAAGAACAGTTATATTGGAGAACGTTTCTCAACGGAATTACGGTAGGAATTGATAATAAAAACTTCGTTTTTACTCTATTAGACTTAGACTTAAAATTTTTTTTGCATGATTATGGAGTAGAGTTCCACCAAAAATTGGTTACGCGGAAATCCACTTGGTTATAGGGTACGAAGGTACAAACATCCTTCTATACTTCAATTTTTAAAATTTTTAGAAAATACAAATTAGAAGTCCTGTTCTTTTTTTATATCAAGAGTCGAGAGTTACAGGTATATATATATATATATATATATAAACAGTATATATTTGTAAAACGTCATGAAATACCCAGCGAAGCGGGCGGGTAACGGTTAGTACAAGGGGTGATCAAATGAAAAGGTACGAAACGACATAAAAATGAAACAGTTAAATATTTGCATATTCCGCCAAGGGAGAATGTAGCGAGACATCTCGGGATGCCATTGGAGACTCTGACTGGGATCGGATCATGCGCGTGTGCCCGCATGCGCAGGAGAGAGCAAAAGCTCTTATAAAAAGCGGCGTCCAAATGATGCGAGCACAGAATTACTCGAGCACAGAAAAAGCATTAACTCCGATGTGTACTGCGAGACACTCCGACGCCTACGCAGGTCCATCAAGAACAAAAGACCGGGGCTGCTCACGGAGGGTGTGGTTCTGCTCCATGATAACGCGCGTCCACACGTCTCCAGAGTCACACAAATGGAACTGGACAAGTTCCAATGGGAGACGTTGGACCATCCGTCCTACAGTCCGGACATGTCACTCTGCGATTTCCATGTGTTTGGTCCACTGAAGAAACACCTGAAAGGAAAGCGCTTCAACTCGGACGACGTACTCAAGGACACTGTGAAGGACTGGGTCTCGTCACAGCCACAGGAATTCTGGGAACAAGGAATCCTGCGGCTTGTTCATCAGTGGGATCGTTGTGCTCAGGCCTATGGTGTATATTTTGAATAAAGTCTATATTTGTACCCACCGTGTCGTTTCGTACCTTTTCATTTGATCACCCCTTGTATATATATATGTGTGTGTGTGTTTTGTAGCAATTTTTAAATTCCGTTTTTTTTTCCTCCTTGATCTTTATATCTATGGTTGGGCATGGTACGCTCTTGAAAAAATAACGGATTGCTTTAAATATGTTACTAGTTTGAGTAGTGATGTTAAGGCTACACAGTGCCCGTTTTAAAGACAGTAATATTGAAAGTAATTTGTGTTTTCTTTTTAGATTATATTATTAAATTTATTCTTCAAATAAAAAAATTTTTATCGGTCTTAATTTTAAAAATTACAAATTTTTCTTGTAAAATACTCAATTTTTAAAGTTTTTTAGTTATTTTCAGTGATTTCTGTTTCTTAAGATTATTGAGAACAAAAGTTAGTATGGATTTGAACATTTCAAACTAATATTCCCTACTAAAAATTCCTTGTTGAATTTTAATAATTATTTTTACAGCTATGGAAAATATATAAAATTTTTTTAAACTATTAATTTAAGATTTTTAGAAAAAATAACTAGTGCTCTCAGACCGAAATCCATACTAACTTTTAAAGAACATATATATATATATAAATTCTACAAAATTTTTTCAATATTATCTTGAACAGAAAAAATCCTTGGGAGAAATATATCCTCAAAATTGAAAAGTCTGAGAAAAACACAGTTAGTTTCTAAAGGCATGAAACAAAAATTAATAATGCCTCTAAAGATCTAATTAAAAAAAATGTTTTTATCCAAATTATGTACACTGTATCAAAACACTACTTTAATTAAATATGTTATATGAGGATATATTTTTTTTATATTTAAAAAATATGTTTTACATAAAATTGATAGCATTTGTTATATATATACGATGACAGAGATTACTCAGCCTAATCTTATCATGATGCTTTCAAAAAAGTTTTGAAACACTTATAAAAATAATAATGATACAAACTGAAATTAGAAACCCCCAGGTTTGTACGTATAACACCTAATTTTTTCTCAGTTTTAAGTCGGTGCAATTTAAAAAGTTTGATTTTTATTACATGACTTGAAATTATTTTACTATAGTGTTATAATAAATTTTGTAATATCATAGATAAATTCAGTTATATTTGTGTATACGGAATATACTTGAACTCAATAAAGTCTCATTGTAGTATCAGCTGAAAAAAGGCTGATTTTAAGTCATATAATTTTCAGTAGTATTCCACCTCTTCCAAATATTGTCTTTTAGTAACACAAGAATGTTTTGAGCCCGGAAATTTCTCAATAGGAAAAAATTAATGAAAGCAAAAAAAGCTTCTAAGGTTTTTAATTATGTGTAAAAACACAAATATTGCTCTTTAAATATTAAAAACCTCGAAACGTAACTGAACAGAAACGATTTTAGTAGTAAAAGTAAGAGTTTATAGCCATTTCACTGAACGAACCGATTATTCTCCCAAATATCTCTCTTTATATACAAAAAAAAATTTCATGATGCTGTAAAAAATTTATTTCAAGGTTTTTTTTAAGGTGAAGTTAACAAAAGAAACTACATCTTTTTTACAGAATGGAGCAAACTCACAGTTTGGACAAATTTACATTTATGATAAGGAGGCTTTGCATGAACGTGCAAAAATAGTTAAACGTGACGATGTGTTACAAATTTTACAGCCAATTATGAAGAAAAAACCGTATGAACTACATAATACAAGGAAATTACAGTTTTACAATTTGAGCTGTGATAGAGTTGCATAATTTGTACAATGGGAGTTGGTCCGCCATTAGGCAGATAAGGGAGGGGGCGGTACCTCCTTCCAGTTTTTAATTAAACTTTTAAGAATGGAAAAATGCTTTAAAATGATTGCTAAACTAATCACTCTCTCTAAACTGTCGAATATTGAGATTGTCAACTCTCAGAAAACTTCAAATATATTAAAAACTGATTGGTTATCAGACTCCCTTAACCTTTTCAATAGAATTTTTGCTATTCCTGGTGGGCGCAATAGCTTAGTGGTTATGGTCACGAGTTCATGTCTGGAGTGTCATGGGCTCAAATCCTGTTGCCACTAAAGACCCTCCGTGTAGATGAGGTCATTCCTCCCAATTATGAGGTAGTTAGGAAAGAGGGATGCCAGCTCAGGTGTCATTCTCGTTACTCGACCGAGGTTGAATATTACGAGGTTTGTGATCAATAGCCCTCTTGTTGCTTTGTAGAGCGACACTAATCTCTCTCTTTCTTTTGCTAATCCTGCTCCAGGCACATAAATTACTTTAATAAACCCTGTAAAAATTTTCATTTATAGTTAATCTTTTATCTTCAAAATTTACATATCTAATATTGATTGAATTTTTTTCCTAATGGGAAATTTTAAGAGTGCAGTCCATTTGTACGTAGCTGCTTTAATTTCGGAAAGGACTTCCTTTCCAAATACAAAAATAACTTATTTTTGAGATCTGTGCATAATTCTCTGTTTTACGAATTTTTTATTCTGCTTATGTGATCCATTAGCACAGAGTAGTAATTACTTAACAATTCGATTAAAATTTTCCATTATATTCCATTACATTAAAACTGTTTAAATGTAATTTTATAGCAAAAACATGAAGAAAAATTACATTTTCAAAACATTCTCTTTTCATTGAAAATACTTCTATGTAATATTTTTTCTATGTATATATAGTTAGGATTTTTCTTTACAGAGCCTGAATTAAGATTTTTGAAACATTCACATTATTTTTAGAGTTACTATTGAAATAACAACCAGGCTTCTTCATAAAAAAATTTCGCTACTTTATTAATATAAGTCCACTTTTAAATTATACCTTCTAAAAAGTCCAGTTGAGGTAGGGATTCTTGGGAGCTTCCCAAATCGAATAACAAAAACTAAACTTTCGTAACATCAAGAATTATTTTGAAGATTGTCGAATTTTAGATATCCAAAATAATAATGTTTACGATAAATTTTACATCTCGCCATATAGACATTAATAGGAGTATTGTAAAGTTTTCATATGCAAGAGTATATTTTTTTAATTCTTGATTATTTTAGGGCCCCGGTGCATAGCATCCATTGACCACTCCCTGCAGCTTTCAGTCTGGTTGAAATGACAATTCTACAAATGTTTCACTCACTAAGAAAGTATACACCCCACAATAACCCCCTTTTTTCAGTTCCAAAATAGATTCCAATCGCCTCTCCCTGAAATAAACAGCTATCCTGTTCATGTGTTTCCCCCACCCTCCTCCACCTTACCTCAAGGTCACTTGACCGTTTCATCTTGGAAACAAATTGTCAGAACTTCCTTCTTTCATTCCAAGGAAGAGGGTCCCCTCCCCAACAATGACGTGATCTCATGACGTAGTCTAGGGTTACTTTAATTCTCTTACCCCTCCCCCTTTCAAATAAAAAAAACAGAATTAGTGTTTCTGAAGTGATTAAAATCATTATTCATGTAGCAAAATATTCTTTTTCATAAAATAAAGTATTCTTAATGTGTATTTAAGCAGTTTATGCTCAATTTTCTTCTAAAGTAATATTTTAAAAGTTTTGTACGTAGATTGCATACACGTGGCGCCATCTGCAGTCATTACAATAAAGCTTACCAAACATGGCGTCCGAGCATTTTGGAAGCAAAGATATATGTATTTTTCGTAATTTAAAAATTTTCTAGACCATTTCTGACATTTTTACATTTCAAGGTGGATTTATATGAGTAATTTACGTTCTCAACAAAAGTTTCATATCCAAATAATGTGATTTCATTAAGTTAAAGTACCCTGACCTTTTCAGTACATTTAGAAGTCCACCTTAATGGTGTTCTCTTGGTGGTAACGGGTACCTGGCACTCTCCATATGAAAGTCCAGCGAGAATCAGACTGCAAACTAAACCTGGACTCGTCAGAAAACATCACACAAGACCACTGTTGCGGTGTCCACAATGCATGCTCTCTACTACAGGTTAATCGCAGGCGACAGTGAGATGCGGTAAGGGGAACTCATCTGACAGGCCTACGAGCATATAGACCAATGTGTCTTAAGCGTCTGTACACGGTCTGCCTTGAAACTGTCGTAATGGTAGCTGAAGAAAGCTGACGAGATAGGTCTGATGCTGTGCTCCGTCTGTTTCTTTTGGCAGTAACTGGTCCTCATTCAGCGTTGTAACTCGGGGGCGACCTGTGCTGTAACATCTACTCACATTACCATCATCTTGGAATCGTTGCCAAAGCCTGGAGATGACACTCTGGGCGATTCCAAGTTCCTCGGATACTTCCAGCTGGGTACGTCCACATTCCAGTCGTCCGATAATTCTACCACGTAAAAAATCCTCCAAATGCTTCCTTTGTGCCATAACTATGCGGTTATTGCACTGAAAGGCTTTTAAAGCACTTGTGAACAATTTTACTTCTTTGCCACCATTCCTTATATACCCCTCTCTTACACTCTGGTCATTGGGAAGTACTATCCACGCCATCTGGTGGCTTTCTGTAATTTGCATATTCTTCTTCAAGATGTGTGTGATAATTCTACAGGTGAAATTTTTATTTTAGAGTTCAATTTCTGTGTGATTCTGAATTATCCTTAATTTATGGACATGAGTGTAACTTTTCCTCGATTATCTCAAGCATGTTTAATAGGATTGTGATTCGGAGAACTCGAGAGATAATCTTCGCGTTGAATATCCTATTCTTCATGAAATTCATCAACAATTGGAGCTATGTACGGTAGCGTATTATCTTTATATATAAAATATACGTGTCACAGTGTTTGTCCGAGATGGACTCCAAAACTACTCAACCGATCATAATATCATTTTGCATACTGTGTGCAATTTCGTCCAACTTAAAACATAGGATGGTTTTATTTCAATTAATCATGCCATAATTTTTTTATTTCCTTGAAATGTGAAGAATCCGGAAAACACGTTGCCAGATTCCCGTAAGGGAATATTCGCAAACTGTGGCATTGCTCATGTGTCTGTGGAAGCAGATATTGCAAACCCAAATACACGAAAATTAAGTGCCTGGCGTATTTCGGGGTGAGGAATCCGATTTTCGAGTCAGTTTGCAAAATTAACCGTAACTTTGCCGGATAAAGCCAGCCGACTGTATTTTAGACACACCATAACAGGGGCTTACATTAAAAGCCTTGAATCGTGAAATATTGGACCCTGGCGTACTTCAAAATGGATAATCCGAATCTGATGTCCAATCTGAGAAATAACTGTAACTTTGCCGGATAACTCATTACGACCATTTACTACTCAAACCGTGGCAGAAGCTTACCCTAATGTCTTGGTGCGGGAAAAGTGCGTTTCTGTTGTAATTCAGGATGGTGAACGAGAGCTTGAAATCGAATTTTAGAAATTCCTGTAACTTTGCCAGATAATGCCGGACGACCCTAATGCCCTTTTCTGGGACTGAACTTGCCGGCTCAGGGGCACAAAAGTAATGTCCAGTTGTATCTAGGGGCGGGAAATGATAATTTGAAATCATATTTCAGAAACTCCACTAAACTTGCCGGATATTGTCTTAATTAGGAGAAAAGGCTTATGATTCGAGTCCAGCGTCCAAATTTTTATTCTCTCTAGCGACTGAACTTGCTCACGCTGGAGCATCAAAATCAGCTCATTCTGTACTTTGGAGTGCGAAATGAGAATCTGAAATCGAATTTGAGGAGATCCGATAAATTTGCCGGATAATGTCAGTCGACTGTATTTTAGACACACCGTAGCAAGGGCTTGCCTTTAAAGCATTGGATCGTGAAAACTTGGTCCCTGTTGTATATTAAACCGGGTAATCCGAATCTGATATTCAATCTGAGAAACAACAGTAACCTTGACGGATAATTCAGGATGACCGTCTTTTACGCAAAAGAGGGCAGGAGCTCTCCCTTAAAGTCTTGGCGCGGAAAAAGTGTATTCCCGGTGTAATTTGAGATGGTTTAAGCTAGTCTGAAATCAAAATATATAAATTCCTGTATTTTTGCCAGCTTATGGCGGGGAACTGAATATTCTCGGACAGCAGTACCAGCCTAACTTGCCGACGTAGAGACGCAAAAAGTGGATCTTGTTTGTATTTCGGAACTGCCGATCCGAATATTCTCAATCCAATTCAAGATAATCTCATATCTACGTCAAATAATGCCAGACGAAAGTATTTTGCTCGAAATGTGGAAAGGGCTTGCTTTGAAATCCTTGAGGAGAGAGAAATGCTTTCCTGGTGTTTTTCTGGATGGGAAACAAGAAAAATTTGAAATCGGATTTTAGAAACTCCCGTAACTTTTATGAATAATGCCGGCCGACCCTTCAGAGACTGGACTTATACAGGAGCAGGGGCGTCAAAAATGGACACCGAGTGCTTCTCGGGGTGGGAACGAGAGTCAGGATACGGATTTCAAAAGCTTCCGTAAATTTTCTGCTGGAATGAGGTCAAATGGCTTTGCGTTCGAGTTCTACCTCCGGATTTTCAATCTCTATAGCAAATAAACTTTCAGGGGCAGTCGTGCGAAAATATGATTGCAATAGGAAATTGCATCTTCACGCATTGTTGTCACTTTGTTAGATGGTGCAAAAACAGCACATTCCACATCAACTGCCATTGGACACTCATAAAATACAAGATGCAATGTGTGCAATTGAAAAAAAGAGTGGATTGGCTACAGTATTTCAAATGAATTCAATCATGATCAGGAATAAGTGTACCATGACCCATAAACATTCACTCAAAGCATTACATAGAGCTTTGCAAGATTTAAATGACAACGAGAGAATATTCGGTGCTGCTGTTGTATTACTGTCTGGTGATTTCCGACAGACATTAACAGCCATTACACGTCTACTTTTGCTCACGAGATTAACGCCTGCTTAAAACAATAGTTTTTAGGGCGAAACGTAGAAACGCTTCGACTGACCATAAACACGCAAGTACATTTGCAAGAAGATCAATCTGAGCAAATATTTCAAAACCAACTACTGAATATTGGAAACGGTAAAGTAGAACTTCATCCCAATACATAATGCATGAAATAACCAGACGATTTCTGTTACGTTCTTTTGGGCAAAAAGGAACTGATTGAGAGTGTATTTTCTGATATACTGTATAATTATCTAGATAATTATTGGCTCTGTAATCCTGTTACTTAATCAGAAAAAATGTTGATATTTTGATGAAATAAACTTTCCAACACAGGGTTGTTGCCAGTTGATACAACGCCTTTTAAGCCAATCGACACTATTGTTGATGAAAACAAAGCCGTAAATTTTCCAACCGAGTTTTTGAATTCTCTAGATGTATCAAGAATGTCACCACATAATCTTTGGTTGGTTCCCTGGTTATTATCTGCGTAACTTAAATTTACGTAGATAGTGCAAAGGTGCACGTTTGATCATCAAAAGAATTATACCGGAATTTTCTTGAAGCAAACATTTTGACTGTAAATTTTAAACGAAAATTCATTTCTGCAACTACGGAATCTGTTGCCACGTATTCTACTGATACCGTTGGAATCTCTAATGCCATTCGAAAGGCTTCTATTCCCGATTCGTTTGGTTTTCGCAAATCTGAATGAATGAGGAATCTGAAATAAATGTATCTAAAACCCGAACAATATTCATTTGATATTTGGACTTTGAAAATCCATGTTTCTCGAATGGGCAACTAGATGTTACATGCTCACGTGTGCGGAAACCGTTGACTCTATTTGAGTTAGCAAAATACGGGTTATCGAAAAATATATATTTTTTTTAAATAAATTTATTTGCAAAACTCCTCATGCTCCCCATTGCATAACATGAGGCTTACAGACGTAAGTGGTAACAACATTACAAAACAATAATAATAACAACAACAACAAAAACATAATTAAGAAAAAAAAACATAATAAAGGGGGGGGGACACAAAAGGGGGGGACATAAAGAGCCAAAACTAAAATAAAGGAAGGGAGGAAATACACAAATATAAAGAAAGGAAAGTATCTGTAAAATTTTAAAAATCTATACTGTAAACAAATTTTCTCAAGACATTAAGGCTTTCAGAACAATTGACTAACAAAGACAAAATGGGTGGCCAGGAAATACCTAAGCATTTTAACTCCTTTTTAAAATTTTCTCTTTTACAACAATATAGATTACAATACAACAAGACATGTTCCGCGGTTTCAGCGTCCAGACCACAAGAACAAATATCATTACCAATTAAGTTAAACCTAAATAAATAGCTCTTAAAATTACCATGTCCTGTTAGAATCTGGGATAACTTAAAATCAGTAACAAATTTCTTACATTTTAGCCGTTGATAAATGGCCGGGAAAAACTTTTTAGTCCATAAAGCTTTAGGTGAGGCCAAGAATTTGGAGTTCCAGTCGGAAACAGTTCTTTCCCAAGCTAAATGCTTCCAGTGGGACAATGGCACAGACATCGAAAGGCTCATATCTTGGCAAGTTGCCTCTTTAGCCAACTGGTCCGCTCTATCATTGCCGAGATTTCCACTATGGCCCCGAACATAAGAAAAGTGGATATCGCAGTCTTCAAGGTTGTACAGAATAGATTGAACCTCCACAACAAGTTTTTCTGTAGAATTTATATTGTGCAAAGAATAAAGCGAAGAGAGCGAGTCGGTGCAAATAAGAAATTTGAGAGTATCGCCCTGACGGAGAGAGTCCTGAATCACTTTTACGGCAAGATTAATGCAGAGTAGTTCGGCTTGAAAAACAGAGCATTCATCTCTTATTCGATGCTGGAAAGTAGCTTTTTCAAATCCTTCCTCGTAAATAACGCAGGCAAGACCAACTCTTCCATTCAATTTACTGCCATCCGTGAAACAAATAGTTTTATAATCTTGAAGAACTTCATTTGAATAAGTTACAAGAGTGATAGCCTTTCTACATGAAGGGTGTGGCAATAATGAAATTGGAATCACCCCATCCAGCGTTCCAAGGCTGGTACTCAAAAAGCTTTTGCGAACATCAAGATTGTTCAAAATAGCCAATTCAATAGGTGGCATTCCAGAAATCGCAAACACTGCTTCATAGCTAAGAGTTTTGTATCCTTTAATGGACACGAAGTAAAAACCTTCGTTGCGTTCTCCTAATCAGTCTACTATTAATTTTCTTTCTTAAAGAGTGTCCCCAAGCTCTCGATGCATAAGACATAAGAGGTACTATCCCCTGCTTATAAATCAACTGAAGAACATTAGTGTTTTCACCCCCAAAAGTATTGTTTGCAATTCTTAACAGTCCAAGAAGAATTTTTTCACTTTTGCTAGAAATATAAGAGATATGCTCCTTCCACTGCATTTTGTTATCAACAATTATGCCCAAATACTTAATCTTGTGCACTTCTTCAATTGTTACACCTCCAAGTTTTAAGTTGATTTTTTGATCTACTGTCGATTTTTTATAAATTTTCATTACTTTTGATTTAAGTGGATTAAACTCTAACTTATATAGCTCTGACCATTTAAAAATATTATCAAGAATGTTTTGTGACAAAGTGCAGGCATCCTGAAAGTCTTTACACTGGACAATAAGAAGTACATCATCTGCAAAAGCTATTTTATGACAATTCGGGAACTTTGAGATATTGCAAAGAAGATCGTTCATAATTAAATTGCACAGAAAAGGTCCCATAACTGACCCTTGAGGGCAGCCTTTTTCTAAAGCAATATTTGTTGTGACATTACCCAATGTAAGATCAGCTGAACGATATTGTAAGAAGCTTCTAATAAGGCAAAATATGTTTTCAGGAACTTTAAAGCTTTTGAGCAGGTGCAAGATGCCAGGCCACCAGGCATTATCGAAAGCTCCTTTAATGTCCAAGGAAATTAGAAAAGTCACGTTTTTTCGCTTGCCCTCCTTGACTAAATCACAAAGGCGTACCAAGGCATCCTCTGCTGACCTTTGAGGAGTAAAACCGTACTGTGGTCGTCACTTAAAAGACTAGACTTTCTTAAATAGTGGTTAAGTCTAGTAATGCAGAGTTTTTCCAAGCACTTTCTCAAACAAGGGAGTAAGCTTATGCAACGAATATTGTCTATGTGCGTCCTTGACAATTCAGTACTTTTAGCAAGAAGTAACAATTTTTGCTCTTTTCCAAATCTTTGGGAAAACACCCAATTTCAAGCATTTGTTAAAGAGAGGCAAAAGGACAGAAGGAGAACAATTGTGAAACTTCTTAATCAGTTCATTATTAATTCTGTCGGAACCAGGAGATTTATTTAAACTTAAATTACCTATAACACTGTCAATTTCTGTTCTTGGAAAAGGGATATCATCATCACTTTCATAAACCAAATCAGCTTCTGAACGCAAAACCCAATGTTGAGAATTATCTTGACTATTTGGATCACGAGGAAAAGATTTCCTCAAGATGGCATCTATAGTATCTTCAAAAGAAGAAGTAAAATGTCCAGAGGAGACTTCGATTCCTGAGATTTCAAGTCTTTTGGTAAAATTGGTTTTCACTCCATGAGTATAAATTTTCTTCCAAACATTCAGTACAGTAATATCAGCGAGAAAAGATTTCCAAGAGTTCGCCTTGCTTTCATCAAGTTTGAATTTATATTTTACCCTAATTTGAATGTAATTTTCTCTATAAACTTCCCTCAGAACGGAATTCTTTGTTCTTTGATATCGTCTTCTTGCTGCATTCAATTGTTTACGCATGCAAAATAATTCAACGGACCACCAGGGTACTTTATGACATCCTCTCTTTTTCAAAGGGATAGATTTTTCTGCAGCCGATATAATTAGATCTTGCACATCTTGAACACATAATTTGAGACTATCAGGTAGTATACAGTTATTCAAAAAATCTAATACGGCATTCTCGGCTTTAGAACAGTGAGAATAAAATATGTTCCAATTTGCTCTTTTAGTATTGAAAAGATTTGTTTCTGCAGA
Organism: Trichonephila clavata; assembly: GCA_019973975.1. Lineage (NCBI taxonomy): Eukaryota > Metazoa > Arthropoda > Arachnida > Araneae > Nephilidae > Trichonephila > Trichonephila clavata. The sequence continues at coordinate 18,148 of BMAO01012880.1, forward strand.
ACAGTCACAAGCCTTAGCTGAACTGGGATTTTTCAGCCCAAAAGAAATCATTCTATGATCAGAGAGGGAATCATAGTCTGGTATAAACCACCTATCAAGTAATCTAAGCACATCAGTTCCAACAGCTGTAATATCAATATAGCTAGTACCCAGACCAGCACTAAACATAGGCCCATAATCCTCATTTACTGTAATCAATTGCCATGTACTGAAGAATTCACATAACTTAATGCCTCTAGAGTCAGTCACAGGACTAAACCAAACTTCAGACTTACTATTTGCATCCATGCACCAAATAAGTCTTTTTAACACTCTATTTGAAAACATATGCTCAATTTTTCTTAGATCCAAATCAATATTAACTGAAGGTTCAAAATAATATGAAAATACAGTAAAATCGTATCCTCTAAAAGAGATGTCAATCATTTCAGAATTATAATCAAGATTCCTAGGATCGGAAAAAACTGTAATCGCCATGTTTCTAACAATAATAGCCGCCTTTATAACCTCTGATTTTGTATCATAAAAATTTTTGTAAGTGTTCAGAAATCCAGGAAGCTTTCCTTTCAAACAGTGCGGCTCTTGAATAAGAGCAACATCAACATCATCATTTTCAAGATTTAAAATAAGCTGCTGTGTAGCCTTTTTTGACTTATGTAAGTTAATTTGAACAAAATTAAGATGATCTTTAATGAGTCTAGTCATAGTCAGTTCGAGCAGCAACTTGATTTCTCGTGTAGTTATGACAAGAGCAGCTATGCGAAAAAGGCTTGTGCTTGACATTCACTTTTTTGGCTTCGCTTTTTAACTTTTTGTTATATCTAATACAATTAACACATACCTGATTTTCTCGGTTTGAGCAGTTATCACTCTTATGTTCTCCGGCGCAAAAATAACAAGATAACATATTTGTGCACTCATTTTCTCTATGATTATAACCGAGACATGAGAAACACCTGTTTATCACTAAGAAGTCTTCAGCATGGCACATGTTCCACATTATTTTTAGTGACCCCACCGCAGTAACACTTTTCCAAATCTTGGGATGAAATTCAATCACCACAGTTCTCACATGTTGAAATTTCTTCAAAACAAAACGAACTCTTGACTCCTTCCGACACTGATTTGAAACAAGGATTTCTGGATTCTGTTCCTGAATAACGTCCAGTAATTCCGAATCGGCAACGTCATTTGGCACATTTCTAATCATCATCGTAGGGTTTTTGCGTTTAGGTACAGTTGGCTTCAGGAACTTAGGATTGGCTTCAATCGTAGTCATCAGTTTTTCTCTATCTTCTTCAGAAGCACAATTAACAAAAATTCTACTGTCACTGATTTCTTTTACGTGTCGAATCCCGATCTTCTCCTTCCTAGGATTAACTTGAGCTTTGAACAATTTTCTGACGTCACCAGAATTGCAGTTCTCAGCCGCTATTAGAAAGGAACAACACGATGCCTTCCGTGGCGGTTCATTAAGTTTTTCGCCAAGAGATTGTGCCACGACACTGCTATACGTTTTCTTTGGCAAATCCAACATGGCGTCTTTCAAGCTTTCCTTGCATGCTTCCACAAATTTTTCACTCTTAATCATTACAAAATTCCGATAAACTGAAGATTTTAACTCCCCTAGCGCCTGCCTGGCTTCTTCTCTAATCTGTTGATTCATGTTACACTTCGATTGGAGAGCTGATTCAATGATTTTACACTGATTTTCGAGAGCAGCAAAAAACACGTCATCGTCGCTTTCCGCCATTGTTTAGTTTTTTTTTTAACCGAAAAATATTGTGCACTGATTAGCGATTAGTTGTATAAAATTATTTGTTGTTATACTTTAAAATGATAAAAATAATTTTAAAAATTTCAAAAAATCAACGTTATTGTCTTTTGTCTTGGAAAGTTAAAGAGATACACAAGACTGGACGCTGGGTATATAAACCAGTCTCTGCAAGACGTTTATAGACTATTTGCCTCGAAATTCTTCTCCCGGACTTTGCATCAAGGTCAGGAGCAAGCTGAGGAGCCGTTAACTACCTTTGTCGTCATGCGCTCAATGCCAAGTAGCAATGATGTGCAGATGTCGTTGATCTGTGGCGGCATTGGTCGACTCTTCTGGTGACAGTTCCAATTGTTTGGAGTTGATTTTACAGTCGGAGAGACCACTTGTAACCATCGAGCCATCTCCACTTGAGACTGGCCACACAGCTTCCCTCCTGCGAATGGTTCTCTATCTTAAGGAATCATCTAAACGATTATGAGAAGTCATCCTCACTGCAATCAGGCTAACTTGTTTATTTCAATACAATGTTTACAAAACTGCAAGGGGGGGGGGAAATCCCATAAAGTAAACTTGGTAAATATGAGCACAAAGATAATATGGGCATATATAAGTAAATACCATATTACTCATAATGGTTTTGAGTTGGTGCATTCGTACTGCAGAGTTGACAATGCTTAAGAGTCATGGTGACTGTGTGTTTTATTTGTGTTGCTGAGCTGTTCAAACAGAAGTGCAAATAGACTATTTCTAATGTAAGTACAGCAAACCTGATACTTCAAATTGGAGTTGTTGTCATGTTTTTGTCATCTTAAGATTCAACAATCAAACTTAATCAATTTGACATTGAATAAATAAATGGCTGCAATCTTATGCGACTGTAATATCCATTGGTGGGAGTGGGTGATTTCGTTCTTTCTCCCTTCCACAGCTGTAATGCCAACTATTGAATAATGTCATTAGTGCAAATATGGATATTAAGATTAAGGGTAACATAGACAGTGCCGAAATTTGATGAAGTAATGCTTTCAACCCTACTCTCGGACCATCCTCTCATTCTACACGTCCTTTGAGTTCTTCCTTTCATAAACTTCTTCTTTATTATAACTTTGGCTAAGTTACATCAGCTCTTGGCGCATTTATTGTTACTACTGAATTCTTGCAGACAGCTGTATCCTTTTTGGAGAATCTGAGTCCAATTCCTACACTGAAAATAGCCTGATGAAATTGTGGGAGACATGAGAACTTTACAACAGAGCTGACAAGTGCAGAAAATCTGGAAGAGAGGTACCAATAGAGGTTGTAGAGAATGGGCAAAACAGAGAGAACAGCGAGTGCTAGCATACACAATGCATCCTACATTTGTCCTTTTTGTGATGTAATGTGACTAATATTAGGAAAAGCGAGGACAGTAATGAGTGGAACTTGTTCATCCTGGTTCCGTGAGAAATGTGTTGAGTTGGAGGAGTGTAGGTATTGTAATGAGTGTAGGGTATCATACAAGGGCAAGTTCTGATTAAATGTTGTTTTTCTTTCAATTTGTAATAATTTGTGTTAATTTAATAGTTTAACTGATTTTCACCATTTAACTATTTTTTAATTTATTGATAAAAACTTGGACATTTTTTTTTTTTTTTTTTTTTTTTTTTTTTTGCGATACAATTTATTTAGGAACAAAGTTTTAATTTTACTTCTTATCATTTGCCAAACATGTAATTTGTGTAAAAATGTATTTCTGTTTGGAAAAGGTAAATGTATATATAACTGACAGTTTCTCTTATCTTTTTTTATAATGCAATCACCCATATTTCCGGCACAATTGTGCCCATATCACCTAAAGTATTAGTCAAATATGGGCAGCAGAATTTGTTTTGAAGCTCCTTTATACACATAGTGACAAGAGCTAGAAGTTTTTTCTTATACCATTAGAAAAACCGTATTCTAAAGTTTAAAATATCTTCATTTTGGAAAAATGGAAAGTGTTTTAGTGTATTATATTTTCAATTAACTGTTTTGGTGCCCGTATTTTCCAAGATTTCCCTATGCTTAAACAGTCTTTCAATGCAATAATTCTCCAAAAAATAACGCTAAACAACTTGGTTTCCTAAACTGAAGGTTGATATTGTATATATATACTAAGCGTTTTTCAAAATATATAAAATATAAATTCTATCAGTTTTCCTGGAGGAAATTTAGAATTATGTTGAAAAACATGTTTGTGACTTTAATTTTGGACATGAGTGTAAATGATCCATCTTTTGTGAAACTTGCATGTGGGTGCGTGTAATATTTTTCTTTTTTGGAGAGACAAAACTAGATTATATGATCTTCTCCAACCCTGGCATACACAGGCTACGTTAATTTTAACTATAAATCTTTTTGTCCCACTTGTAAATGCGACTGTTAGCACAGCTATGTAAGGTGACGTTAGTGAAAGAAAAATTGTGAAATTTGTGATCACAGTAGATGATGATGGATTTTCCTCATTTTCAAAAATGTCCTCGCTTAACCAAGTGATAGGGAATTTTCTTTGTTATGTTTTTCCCAGAACAGATAGAACCACACATTTCACCTTGTGCCCGTTTATCGTTAAGTTTCGGGGCACCCTGTATAACCCACCAACAAACCAAATCTTGGTCTAATTAATGTCAGTAAGTCAACTGGGGACTACTTCAAATCTAGGAGTAAATAATAGGAACGCGGGGGAGAGATTATCGAGAAATTTTTGAATACCACTAACCTAAAAATTGTGTTAAATAACAAGGCCCACCCCTGACTTTCCTCCGTTATAATGGTACCTCTAGCAACCCAGGACTACTATCGGTATCTACTGATATTTATGAGCTTATCCCATAAGATGGTTCAAAATGTCAAATATATTTTGTTTCTACGGTTCTTCATTGCTTGTATACAGGGTGCGTAGGAAATTCCTTTTAACCTGAAAATACCTGCAAATGAAGAGAACTACAGATTTGAAAGTGAGGTCACAGTACAGTAAAGCGACTACATGCAACATAATACACCCTAGCAACGAAATTTGGAAGATGGGCATTCAAAGAAGATGCAGGATATCATACCTGACTTTGTAGATGATATCCCCCTGACTGTATTATAGCCCTTGTGGTTCTAATATAACGGTGCCCTTATACACCATACAGCTGGAGTGCGAAACGTTCTCAAAGATTGCTTTGAACAACAAACTATGGTGGTAATGTTGAATGGCCTTCATCCTGGCCGGCCTTCACTCTGTTAGATTTCTTCCTTTATGGCAGGCATGTCAAACTCATTTGATATCACGGGCCACATGAGGTATTTTATATTAAGTTGAGGGCCGCATGTAACAGGAATAGCAGGATTTTTAGAAATTTTTTCATATAAAACTCAATGTATTATACACACATAATCGTTTAATATTTTAGTTTATTTTTTAAATATACATGTTTTATACTGTTTTATAGAAAAACAAAATAAAAGTTATAATATGAAATATAATTTAATATTACTTTTAGAAGATATTTGGCATCAGTTTTTTTCTCAAAGCAAGTCATCAAATTTTGGTTAAACCTGTTGTGCTGATGTAATTTTAAAAAAAATGATGATAAATATTGGTCTTAGAATTTTTGTTACTTTTCATTAAAGAAAAAAATTTCTGGCATAAATAAATGCTTCCAAACATAGCCATTCCTTATACGCGTAACAAATGATAACATTTTAAAAAACCGATCTACAGATGAATATGTATAAAATTCTAGAAAGAGAGTTTCAACTTCTCCAAAAAATTTTGCTTTAGCAAAGAATCACAATAGATTTCAATTAATTCCATTTGTAAGTTTTCATCAACAACTTCAATATCGACAGATAGAGATGGAATTAAGAAACGAAATGGTTATTCAAAAATTTTAAAGTCAGGAAATATTTGATCGAATTCCATTTCTAACAAATTAGTTTGGTGAGAATATTCTGTAAATTTTAATTTAAGTGATTTAATGAAAGATTTTGAAAGCTTTCACAAAGTGAGACAAGTTTTCCCTTTCTGTTTGTAATAATTTGTTGGTAATAATTTTTGTTTGAAAGCGTTTATATATCAAATAACATTGTAACAAAAGGATTTTTGCCTTGAATCTTAAGTTGACTTGTAATATCAACTGAGAAACCCATGGTCTTTTAGTTGATATTACAAGTTCATCTTTTTATTGAGACTCGTTTTCTTCTTTCATTTTTCTCATCTTTTAATTCAGCACATTCATAATTTTTTGGTTTCCAAGAAAATAATGATTTCATCTAGCAATTTAAAAGATCGTTTTAACACTTTATAACTCGAAATCCATTGAACTTTCGTATAATATAGTTGACCGATAAATTCACATTCTATATCTTCCAGAAATGAAGCAAATTGACGATACTAAAGTCTACATACTCGTATATAGTTTCCAATTTTACTAACAATTTTCAAACATGTTCAATAAATATAAGTAAATGCCCAAGAACAGTACTTGCTATGGAATAATATAATGAAAATGTTTAAAATTATTATTATCATGCTGTTTGCTTGATTCTATTAATCTTACAACTCCTTTAGTAACACTGGTCATGGTAGGTGCACTATCAGTTGCAAGACAAACCAACTTTTCCAAGCAACACTTGGTCTCAAAACTTCTTTAAGAGCATCAAGAATACGTATTATGCATAATATATGACTCGAGTCGACTATAAATCGCGACTATTTCATCGCCTCTGCTGGTTACAGTGGCCGTGGTAGCCAAGTGGTCTAGGCATCTGATCATGGCTAGCGTGTCATGAGTTCGATCTCAGTACCACTGAAGACCCGCCGTGTAGGGGAGCGATGCACGTTAAATCTGTCGAGAGCTCAAATGTCCTCCTGTTGTTGTGTTGGATTAGTTAGGAGAGGGGGTGCCAGCTCAGGTGTCGTCCGCGTCACTTGACCATGGTTCAAAATGACGCAAACCGTCGCCAAAAGACCTCGTGTAGCTGAACAGTGCGACGTTAATATTCACTCACTCTGCTGGTTACAGAATTTCGATTTTAGTTTACACTTTTAGAATTTTTTTATTTGTACATGCATAAAACCGTTTTTTTTTCCTTTCAAATCTAAGCCACTATTGATTCTAAGCCCCACCTCAAATTCTCAACAAGTTTTTGTGAACAATGAAAAATAGTGTAAAATGGTTTATCGATATCAAATTTTACGAAATTAAAATAAATTTAAAACTAGAACTAATAAAAAGTGAAGAATTAGTTATATTATCACTATTATAAACTTTTAATTACATACACATGAACCCGTAGTTGCTCTAAATACCCCATCCTAATTTCTTTCCCTTCAATTCTAAGCCGCCCCCGATTTTCAGCAGCATTAGCATTGGGAAAAAAGAGCGGCTTAAGATTTGAGTAGATATGGTAATTCCTCCGCTTTAATTAAGCGTTCATTAATATATTCTTGTTCAGTCAATGGTTTCGATCTGCTTGCGATTCAAAATGATAATACATAACTAGTTTTTACTGCACAGTTGTACTGTCTTGAACAAATTTAGGTGGCTGCGGTGGTCAAGGTAACGGACTCGAGTCATTATATATATATATATATATATATATATAATATATATATATATATATATATATATATATATATATGAGTTTTAGCCTTGTACCGTTGAAGTCGATACACGTTCACTATGTCCTCCCTTTGGTATGATAGGGAAGCTAAGAGAAATGAGGGAGCTCAGGTATCGTCCGCGTCACTTTGACCATCATCCATCGCCCTCGAGTAGCTGAACAGTGCAAAGTTTGGATTCACTCAACAAATTGAGTGAAGACATTATTTTTTTTTTCATTTTTTTAGAGTGACTTCAATTCCGATAACTCGTCTTCTTAAAGATTCGCAATACATTCGTCATAGTTTGTTTTTTGATTTGTGTTAGTGCCTTAAAATTGAATCCCTTAACAACTGAATTACAATGTTTACATGGGAGGTACATCATTTTATTCTTGTTTTGAGCATAAAAATATTGCAGCTCCTATTTTTCTTGAAAGTTACGATGCCCATCTTCAGTTGACCTTTTCTTACTCTGTTCTTCAAGTCTGATTATATTTTTATAAAATATCTTTTTTAGTTTAATATGAATAAAAACCAAAATCCACTTTCCTTCACAAATGATTGAGTAAACACTGCACTTTGTCTTGGTCATCTGGGGTTTTTAAACTTTTAAAAATAAAATTTCTACTGCTTTTCACGTCACGCTATTCGTCTCTCGCTGATTGGACACTTCAAAAAGAAATAAAAGTCACACACATAATGAATCACGTAGTGCGATTTATAACAAATAATATTCATAAATGCCTTTAAGAAAGCATTTATTGTAGTAAAACTAAATGAAAAAGGATTAATAAAAAAATATTAAAAATAATTTGCATTTAAGGGTTATTTCTATAATTAAATAGGATTTTATTTAAAACAAGAATAAATAACTGGTTAAAATGTAGCAATTTAAAAAAAAATATCAGAAATAAATTTATAAGAAAAAAAATCCTAAAAGAGATTGATATTTAAAATTTTGTACCCGTGGGCAGCAATCTATGTATTGGCGGGCCGCGTGTTTGACATGCTTGCTATAAGGTCACATAAAAGATCAAGTACATTCAAGTATGTTGGATTTATGTAGTTGTATTACAAATATTTGCAATAGTGTGACACTTTTCATGCAGAATTACTCCCACGAATACAAATGTGTATCATGAGCAACGGATGAACTCTTCGAACATACTTGATATTAATTGGTTATCACAGTGTCACAGTTTGCCTTTGGGTTTTTTTCCCTGCGTGGTGTCATCCTACTGTAAATACATATCTTCTATAATAAATTGTGCGTACTTCATCATACCTATGGCTAACCTTTCAAATGATGATACGAAATGGAGTGAAGATAGGCATTGGGACTTCCCTATGCACCCTGTCTGCTCTCCAAGCCCCCAACTGAGATCCCACTTAGAATACTACTTTGCTTTTGTTTGTGTAAGCCCTTGATAGCCGAACGGTCATAGTCACGAAAACGTGGCTGACTTTGTTGAGTCGTGGGTTCAAATCCTTCCGTGATGAGGGGCTCAATAAATCTGTAGTGGTTCAAAGAGGAAGATTGGAGAGAGAGATGAAGCTCAGATACCGTCTTTGTCGTGGTTCAAAATTACGGGGTTCATCGCCAATAGCTCTCGTGTTGCTTTTATATTCTTCAAAGCAACACGAGGGCTGTTCGCGATGAATACATGATTCTTTATGTTAATACACACTCGCTTACTTTACGTTTGCTTTGTGTTTTGAACTCCAGTAAAAAAAAAAACAAATAAAAGGCAGCACTTTATTGTCTGGAGGAAATTAGAGAAGAATTACCAGAAATCTGTGATTCCTTAAACAATTAGCTTTTTGACTGGCAGAACAGTTTCGTGTTGCAATTGAATACATTTAATGAGCTTCCTCCCTCCCCCCTGCAATACATATTTATTTTATCTGCATATACCTCTTTCCACTGAAAACAAAACTCTCTAGAATAAGAGGCTGTGTAGCCACATTAAAATGCTGGATTATATTTCAAGAGGTACTGACTGACCCGTACCGGGGTGTAAGTTGTACTCGGCACAAAAGGGCATCATCAAAGGTCGCCTCTTGAAAATAATAAACTGAAGTTTCTCTAAAAATTTTTTAGAATTATGCATGTAAATGAAATAAATGCAAAGATTGTTTTTAATTTTGCTGTTCTAAAATACTTTTTTGAAAAATAGCGTTTTAAAATGTAAGATGAATATAATCTCTAGAAGAGCAGGAATAGAATCCTTTTTTATATATATATCTGGTAGTTAATTATAAAAAATAAAATATAAATTAATGAAAACTACAAATTACTTTTATTTATTTTCCCCCACTGTTATATTTAAGTTGTTTTTTTTGTGTGTGTGTAACAGAAACCCCAATACACATCCCTTTATTATTCTCTTAACTTTAAATTTTAAGTAAATTTAACTTTTTCAAACATAATTTTTCCTCCGCAATTTTTGTTTACATAATCAGTTTAATATTTGCCTTGTGAAAACTTATTTCGTATAAATATAATTATATTTAGCCGATAACGCTTATATTAACATCTTATTAGAATATATATATCTGCTAAATTTGGAGTATAGAAAGTGAGCTGTGTGTGTGTTTTCACAATCTTACACTAAATTTATTAGAATCGTATAAAATTTGCGTTCTTTTCCTCTGATGTCATAAAACAGGTTATATCTGGCAACTATATATTAACGCGTTTTATCCAGATTAGTTTTAACGTTCCAACTCATTAATATATTTGTTATAAGAGAAAAGTTTTCACATTCGTTTTATGGTGTAAATATAATTATGATTTTAAAAAAGGATTTTCTTTAGAGTAGTGTTCATTTAAGCATTTATTCGCGTAATTTGCATTATTGTCACTTCATGCAATTATAATTTTGTTCTTCCACCTGAATACTTACTAATAAATTTTGAAAAGCTATTCCTACGAAATTAATAAAAAATTATTAATAAGTGCTTATGTGCACTCATTTATACATCTGCTTAAGAGAACGTAGATCTAATTATATGTTCAGTTACAATGAACTAGAGTAAATGGGGTTAAAAAACATAATATTTTTAATATGCTAATACTTTGCATGTAATTTCATTATTATAATAGTGGGTTTTATTTTATGCATGTTTCTTATAAATTTTGATTTTTTTTTTTTGTTAAACTTGACATGCATACACACATGTGTAATCTTCATACATAAATATGTGTGGTATATATATATATACAAATTTAAAAACATAATTATTTTGTTTACTGATTACAATATGAAAAATAACAAGATCTAAGATTAATTTTTTTAAATGAAAAACATGCGTCTGCCCAGGTAAGTTTTAAAATTCTTATTGCACCCTTAGTGTGAGCTCTGGTTCATATTTTATCGTCAACGTTGGAAATTGAAGAAAAAAATAAACACAGAGAGAAGCTTTATTTGATTAGAGATTCCTACCAGCAGAACTCGTTTGAACAGAACAAATAATTGACGTAAAAGATTTCCGTTAAAAAGGAAGAAATGAATACATTTGTTAGCATGAACTGATTTTGGAAAATTCCTTTGAATTTTGTGTGCTCCTTTTAAAGTATTCCTTCCTATTTTTGCACCTGGAGACGTAAGTGTTTTTACATGAATCCTCAAACAGCTAAATAAACATAACATTCATCTTTGTGTTACTGGGAAAAAGAGAAAGTTCTGTCACTTTTGAACGCGTGCATTTTTAAGCGTTGTCGATAGTAAGAATTAGGATCCAAATGAAACCGGTTGAAGCAGTTAGATTAGTATACTGTTGAGGATTTATACACATTTTTTTGCATTTTAGTAAGTTTCTTAAACTTGTAAAACTGTCAACATGAGTAAAGAAAAAATGCACTTAAGACCTTCTATGTTGTTTTAGTTCCAAAACGGGAATAACACAAGGGTGGCCAAAAGAAACTTGTGTTTGGAGAGGAAGCAGTAACAGTTCGCACATGTCAAAGATGGCTTGTGAAATTTCGCTTCTGTGATTTTTCTTTGAAAGATCAGGAAGGCCATCAGGTGTCAGTGACGAAGTACTTCACAAAATAATCAGGACAAATCCCTCGTTAACTTCCACAGAAATGGGCTTCAAGCTTGGAATTCATCAAACTACTACTTTAGGTTACACTCAAAGTCTTGGTCTCGTGTTCAAACTATCTGCTTGATTGCCACACGAATTAAGAGAAAAAATTCAATGGACAGAATTTCGATATGTTGTTCAAATCTTGCTCAATGGAACCGTTTTTAGACCACATGGTTACTGTAGATAAAAAGTGGATAGTGTATTGACACGGGGTTAGAAAAAAAATCATATGTTTACAAAAGGGAGATACCACCACCTACATCCAAAGATGGTATGCATCAGAAAGTTATGTTGGTGAGACAACAAGGGTATAGTCCACTATGAGTTGCTGAAAGATACTAAAAAGGTCATTCTTGTTCGACACTTGATATTTTGAATAAGGAATTCAACATAGATGTCCATGTTTGGCCAACAGAAAGGGCATGTTTCTTCATTACGACAACGCTAGACTACACGTGGCAAGAAACACCGCATAAAAAACTGCTGAGGTGGGTTAGGAAACTTTACCTCACACTTACCTTTATACTTCTGACTATCATCTGTTCAGGTCTCAGTAAATTTTTCTTGATACAAAGGAATACATTACTTATGAGGGTGTCCAAAAGGTAGTGGAAGAATACTTTGTTTCCAAAACAGAGGATTTCTTTTCCAGGAGTTAGATAAGCTGCCAGAAAGCTGGCAGGCTGTTGTTACTAACAAATGATATTTTAGATTAAATTTTAAGTAAAAAGTGAAACAAAAAGTTTATTCTTTCCAATGACAGAACTTTCCCTTTCACCCAGTGGTCACGGTAGTAAAGTGGTCAAGGTATCGGATCATGGCTAGCGTGTCATGAGTTCAATCCCAGTTCCACTGAACACCCGCCGTGTAGGGGAGCGATGCGTGTTAAATCTATCGAGAGATCAAACGTCCTCCCGTTGGTGTGGTAGTTAGGAGAGGGGAGTGCCAGCTCAGGTGTCGTCTGCGTCACTTGACCATGTTTCAAAATTACGCGGTCCATCACCAAAAGCCCTCGTGGAGCTGAACAGTGCGACGTTACTATTCACTCACTCCCTACACCCAATAAACAAATTCCAACAATAGATAATTGAAATGATTTTTTTCAAAAATAAATATATAAACGGTCGATGCTACCCATTTTATGACAACTGGACTTGCCAAAGATATATCTTACAGATACAAAAGAACGTGTGTTACTTCAGCGTTAACTATTTGTAAATAAGAAGTAATTTTTTGCTATAGCTGTCACTATTCAGGAAAAACGAAACTTGGGGGTCACGACGTCACAGCCAATAAAATATGCAGCTAATTCATTAAAAAACTGGTTAATTATATTTTGTTCATTATTTTTAATATTCAAGAAATATTGTAAAAGAAGTGGTACGTAAATTTAAAAAAGTACTATAAAATTAAATTATGTTCAGAGTAAAAAAGGAAAAAATATTTTGAAATTAAAATTACTTTTGTAACTTTAGAAAATGCTTGAAGTATCATTATAAGGCATAGAAAATAAGGCTAGCAGTTAATAATGAAGCATATAATATAGGAACATAGCTTTTATTTTTTCTATGGAAGTTATGCCATATGTGCATTGATAAAATAAACGTAAGACATGACCAATTAAATTGATAAAAGTATATAATTCTTTTTTAAAAAAGTAGTTTTAAATGTTAACAAAATAAAGATGAACATACATGGATAGATAGATAGATACGTTTGTTTACTTACGGATTTTAATAGTATAGACTAGTTGCATGACCCGGGGTTGCACGGGCTTTTACGGAGTGATAGCTTAATCCTCATGGGAATTTCCTGTTTCCCTTAGGACGATAGCACATCTATGTGTGTGTACACGCGGGATGTGAGTGATTTCAAAAACTATGTCATAAAAATTCCCTTTTTTGAAATGTTTTCACTTCTTTTTATTGTGAGACACGTTTCTTTCCCCTCCATTTAGCCTGGCTTTGCACGGACATATTCGAACGCACAACATATAGAAATTCCCTTCCTTTATCTAGATCCAAATTTCCTGGTGCGTGTGTGATTTCTAAATTAACATCATTACAATACTCTTTTTCGAAATTTCTTCCCAATCTCAAATACGATTCTTTTTTCTCTCGATACCACGGCATTAGAGTGGCTTTTTAACTATTTTCTCTCTTCCCCCGCCTCCCAAAGATAAAAAATTTATCTTCAAATTTCGACCAATGACATAAAAAACAATACGCATTTAATTTGGAAAATATTGATTTAAAGCAAGGAAAAGGAAGCGAATCTGATGCTAAGAACCCGAAAAAAAACTCATCTTTTTTTTTAATAATAGTTAGTTTCTAAGAATCTAAAATAATAAAACAAATTTCAGATTTTCATTAGTCAATCAATCGTAACATACAGTTAGCTTGAAAATGTCTTTAAAATGTATTTTTATCCAAAGTAATAGACGATGTAATTTTTCATTTAGAAATAATTATTGTAATAAATAAATAATAGAAATGCTCTTTTGTTTTAAAAAATTATATTTATTTAAATCCATTATCTATAAATAATGAATAAAAAGAATGTTACAGATAGCTATTGGAACGATTACTTTTTCTGAAAGTTTAAATGTTTGATTAAACATATAAAAGTGTAAAGAAAAAAAAACACTATGAGGGAAAGCCTATATATAATTTTAAATTAACTGAAAAAACATTTCAGCACGTTTTATATTAATTTTATGGTTTTTCATTCCAATATGTGTTTCGTAAATTATTGAAACACGTATCTGACAAAAAAAAAGTATATTATACGAAACTAACATATTCATTATTGTAACAATAATTTCCTTCTTAAGATTTGAAAAAATAAAATTGATTAAAAATGCTCATTTATCAATTAATTGTGACATACCATTTGCTGAAAAAAATGGTTGTAAAAGAAAAAAAAATCTCGTTTATTGATATCCATCTCAGTGGTAAAAGAAGAAGAGGAAGGGGGGGGGGTAAGTTTGCCAAATTGATTTTCCGCTCATGCTCTGTGAGCACTCAAAATCTAGAATTCATGGTGGTTTCCCAAAATGAACTATTACTCCCCTTTGGCAATTTTGGCTACTGCAGAAGACCCGCAATAAAAAGGAGCGATTTATGTTGAATCTGTTGAGAGCTGAAACGACCTTCTGTTGGTGTAGTGTGGTAGTTAGGAGAGATGGGTGAATACTCAGATATCGTCCTTGTCACTTGACTATGGTTGAAAATTACGCGGACCGTTGCCAAAAGCCCTCGAGCAGGAGAACAGTGCGATTTTAATATTCACTCACTCACTTTGCAATTCTTTCGTTGCAATTTTTAGCCCCGGAAACGAAAATGTACCTTTTTTAAAAATAGTCGTATGTTGAAAAAAGATATAAAAAAGAAATTTTTAAAATTACAAAATTTCACAACTATTTTAAATTTAGAAGGAAAATTGTGAGAATATTTTGAAATGCTCGATGCACGGGAAAAAATTTCATGCAATTATCTTCATAAATGAAGAAATGATTAAATGTTTGATTTAATATTTTGAGTAGTTTTTTTTTTAAAATTCGTAAAAAAAAAGAAAAGAAAAAACGGTTTTTGGCTTTTTATTTTTTAAATCACTGATTCTAAAAGATCAAAGTATGAACTTTTTAAAAATCACTTTCACTTTAAAGCAACGATATTGAAACATTTTAGGAAAAACACAAAGTATGCAAAGTATCATTGTCTTGTAAAAAAAAGTTTTTTTAAAATTCGCAAAAAAGAACGTTTTCGGTATTTCATTTTTTAAATCACTGATTCTAAAAGATCAAAGTATGAACTTTTAAAAAATCATTCGATATTGATTCAGTATAGAAGAAATCATAAAATAGGCAAAATATCATTGCTTTATAAAAAAACAAAACAAAAAAATTCCTTATCGGAATGAAACAAATGATCTTACCGATTAAAAAATTGCTTTGGAGGTTATTAATTGTACAAATAAAATGTTGAGTTATTTAAGAAATTATAAAATTTAGGAGATGGTGTTGCCTATGTTTAAATCTATGTTGAATTCTCGAGCGCTATGCCGACTGAGCCACAAAGTACACGGTAAATGAGGTTAAAAGACCTTTAAAACAAAAGGTCGAGGTAATCCAATCTAAAATACATTTTATAAAAGAAAATTTATTGAATGAGGCATCAAATAGATTATACCTTGGTCTTTTAAAATTTATACCCTGGACACGTTTTTCATTTATTAAAATATATTTAGTTAACGGCTATTTTTTTAAAAATAAATTGCCTAAAAGAAATTTTGTTCCCGTAACGGATGTCTTTATTTCTCATGAACCACCGAGCATTTATTAAATTGTTAAAAGTATAGCCAGAGGTGGATTAAGCAGGTGGGGCTGCCGCCAGGGGCCCCCAGTGCCAGAAGGGGCTCCAAATTTGTTGAATTCCATTTATTAATTCAACGTGCAACAAAAATATCTTGAACCAATATTGCAACCCCGATGATTTCCTCTTATTTGAGTCGTGTAGCAGCCTTAACCATCTTTCCCCCGTATATCTGTATTGTTGCAATCTGTATAAATTTTTCACATGCATTCCCCCCTTCCCCCCTCCCAAAAAAAATTATTTCGAACAAATGAATACTATTCAAACCAAACAAGTTCGTTTTTAGTTCACAGCTGTGCTTAATTACTTTCGGTTACATTTTACAATGATGGAAAAAAAATCCCAACACCAAGAAAAATTGATTGTCGACTAATAAAACTTCGGTGATACATTTGTCTAGGTAACATTTAATTGATTAAAGTTTCAAAATCACAGGTTGATGTAAGCACGAGTAGAACCATTTCAAATGTGAATTGATGATACATTAAAAACCGGTGTAACCACCACAATTTTAAACGCAAGCATACACATGTGCATGCCATGTGTCGTACTGGTATCGGATATCAGTTTGTGGGATGGAATTGCATTCCTGTTGCTCTTGGTCAGTCAATATAAGGTTGTTAAACTCTGGTTATGGGTGAATCTGTGATTTCAGTTCAATGAGGTCCCATTCGTGCTGGATTGGAGAAAGATCTGGTGATCTAGCAGTCCACCGTAAGACGTTGACACCCTATAGAGCCTGTTGAATTACAACAGGGATGAGGGAGCACGTTATCCTGTTGAAAAACACCAGTTGAATGATGTTTGTAAATCACAGTGCAACAGTTTGAATCGCCAGACTGGCGTGTTTGTTTTCAGCCAGGGTGTGTGAATGAACTTCGGTAGAGCTCCCACAATCAAAGAAAATTGCTCTCGCCAGACCATGACTGTAGGGGCAGGCCTGATGTATCTAGGTGACAGAAAGATTGTTTGCAGGCGCTGACTTGGTCTTCTTCTAATCAATATGCAGCCATCAGTGCAGTGGCGTAACATTCACTCCTTAACTCCCCACATCGCGGAGCTGGGCCAGGATTCTAGGGCCCCATAGCTTGACTGAGGCCCCAAACCTGACTTGGCAGAGGGCCCCTAATACTCTCCGTTACGCCACTGCATCACTGGCACCAAGACAGAAACAGCTTTGGTCGAAAAACACAACACATCGTCACTCCGCTTTCCGATGATCTCTAGCGTGACATCACCAGATATCAATAATTTAGGGGAATAGTATGAACGCTACAAGGCGTCTGGCTGGGAGCTATTTCTTAAATTACTGATTTGTTACATTGCACTGTGTCACTCTGGTGCCGGAAAAAACCGTTATTTCTGCTGTAGATGCACTTTGTTTCCCATCCATGTGGTGAATACTGTGATCTTCTCAGTTAGTGGTGACCCATGCGCGATTGATCCATAGTTTGCTAGAGGTAGTGTCTTCTCTGGTCTTCTGCTGCCCAAAATCATGCACAGTGGATACATTCTTTTCAAGTCTTTCTGTAATATCGGGGGAAAGAAAAAAATACACATTTTCTTAGCTCTATTATACAACACCTCGCGTTCAAACACAGCGAATTATCGATGACGGCTTATTCGTCGTCTTGGAGTCATTTTGCACTAACATCAACTCACTATGGCAAATATCTACGATAAATAACACACTAACTTTATAATGCGTATTTAAAGTACACTTGATTCACACATCCTCACGTGGAGCAACTAACGCCACACTCATGCACCAAGGAAGACATTTGAATCAAAGCTATATTTCAGAAGTATAAACACGCCTACCAAATTTCGTCAACGTAGCAGAAATCCTTCTTTGGGAAGGGATTTTTATTTCCTTCAGTGTATTTTACTAATAAAATCAAATGAAGTTACTTAATATAAATTAAAAGAAAAAAAAACTTTTTTTTAAACCAGCTTTTATTTAAACGCGCTAAGAATAAAATAAACTTTTTCCCTTAAAACTTTTTTTACTATCAACTTATAAAGTCCTTACACAATTTATATGATATAAAAGCTTGTCGTAAGATTTAAGTATTCGTATTTACTTAGTTTGAAATTTTTAAAAATTAAAATCAAACAGATCAAGTTATTTAATTTACTTGTTTATCTACACAGGTAAATCTTGCGATAAGCTTTTACATCATATAAATTGCGAAATGACGTTATAAGTTGATGGTAAAAAAAGTGTTAAAGGAAATGTTTATTTTATTCTTTTTAGCACGTTTAAATAAAAGCTTGTTTTTAAAAAAGTTTTTTTTTTTACTTTTTAGTTTACGCTGGATTGGTTTCTCAACCTGTTCATTTCATTCAACGCTGATTCGCCCTCCCTGGTTTAGCTGAATCAATTTTCGCAAAAAGGGTATTAGACGAAAAACACAAATTGTTTTTAATCCGTAATCTTTAAGCAATTTTTTCAATCTTCATACAGATCTTGGGTAATATTGTTCTACACATGAAACAAAAAGTTTCGTAAGATTATCTTCATAGATGACGAAGTTATTAAATATTTAATTAAAATTTTGAGTATTTTTTGAAAAGTAAAAAAAAAAGTTTTTGACATTTTTTTTTAAATGACTGATTCCAAAAGAGCAAAGCATGAGCTGTTTTACGAAAAAAATTCATGCGCAACAATTTAGACATAATTTTCATAAAAACGTATATATTTTGACTCATTTAAAAAAAATCGTAAAAAATACAAATATTATTATTTTGTAAAAAAATTGTACCATATCGTGGCGAAATAAATGATCTTTCCGATTCTATAGTAGTCGCGGTAGCCAAGTGGTCTAGGCATCGGATCGTGGCTAGCATGCCATGAGTTCGATCTCAGTACCACTGAAGACCCACCGTGTAGGGGTAGGATGCACGTAAAATCTGTCATTGGTGTGGTAGTTAGGAAAGGGGGTGCCAGCTCAGGTGTCATCCGCGTCACTTAACCATGTTCAAAATTACGTGGATCGTCCCCAAAAGCCCTCGTGTAGCTGAACAGTGGGACGTTAATATTCACTCACCCAATTCTATAATTATTTTTTGTCTGAGATTTAAAAAAAAAATAGATTGCTGTTTTAAAAACGTCAAAACGTCAAAACTCCACACAAAAAAATCCCCTTTTCGTTCTTCATTTTGCGTCGCCGACCATAGCAGAATAAACAGCGCACATGGTAAAACAATTATGCGTTTTAAGGATTTTAATTAATATATTTTTAACTAATTTCAATATCGGAATATAAATGGTCAAAACATGCATTGTCATTCAAACTAAGCGTGTATACAAAATTTCAGCTCAATGGTTGAAGATATCAGCTTCAAAATTGTTTAGCAAGACCCGAACAAATTACATACATACATACATACATATTGCAAGTTAAATAAAAGCTTGTAAAAATATATTTCTAGTTCAAAGCAAACTATTTCAAATTAGTTGAATTTAGGCCTTATTGGCAAGATAAATATTAATAAAAGCGGTCCTGACTGAAATCTGTGGTACGAATGAGGGAAAAAAGACCACAATACTGGAGGCCACTTTCCTTTTAAAACAGATGGAAAAATATGTGGAACTTCCCTAATAGCCATGTGATTGGGAATACCATCCTACAAACAATAAATGCTAATAGAAAAACATTGCAATAAGTTGAGTTTGAAAATATATATATATATATACATACATGCGTGTGTGTGTGTAATTAAAAAAAACTATCTAGCTTACTAAAATCTCTAGAAAATTATCAAAATTTCATAAATGAATTATTTGGAGAAATGGACATGGGGGAGCAACTGATTATCAGGGCTCTCGTTTGAAGAGGGAGCTGGACAAGCTCGCAGACAGTAAAAGGAAACAAAATATATTTTTGGTGAAAGTAAAGAAGTCAGTTACGAATTCTTGAAAGAAGGGAAAATTTCATTGTGAATTCATTTTATGTTATGCGATAGGGCAAGAGCAGAACTATCCCGAGGAGCTGAGATTTATCAAACAGTTATAGAGCACTTTGTTGTATTTTTGACGAGAGATATATCCTGAAATTAAAAAGAAAGCTACACAAAAATTAAAGGAAACTTACACAGACGATATTGAATCTTTTAATTTTGACGACATGAATTGGAGCAAGAAAAAAAAAGAAAAAGATGTAATGAAAATGCTTACTAGAAATTTATTGCGTTGCAAGAGAAATCCTAATGTAGAAATACTTTTGAAAATATTTCTAACAACACCGTTACCGAATGCATCAGGTGAAAGATCTTATTCAGTTTTAAAACGTGTTAAAAATAATTTAAGAAGTACTATGGGAGAAAAGACAAATTGAACAACCAGACCATATTATATACAGAACGAAATGTCTTGGACAAAATAGATATGGAAAAAATAATTCATAAATAATTCATGAGAAATCAAGATATATAGCAAAACTGTAAGCTCTTCAGTAAGGTTTTTAGTTTTTTCCTATACACTTAATTTTTTTTTTTTTTTTAGCCATTGAGTTTTATTATAACATATTAATACATTTTATTTTGAGAATTTAAAGTGACTCTTTTCATTATTTTAGTTTTTCGACTCTTGAACCCATGGGCCTCAATCCTTTTACCGCCAGGGGCCTCCAACTACCTTAATCCGCCTCTAAGTACAGCATGTGTTTTTAAAGTAAAAAAAATAATTCAATTTTTTAAAAAATTCTTTTATTTTTTCATAAAATTTTTTTTGTTTACCTACAAATTTTAATAGTGTGTAGAGTCTTCATCTGTGAATAAACGATTACATGAGTAGTTCTGTTTAATTTCAGTTAATATACATATTTTCGAAAAAAGCGAAAAAATGTTAATCTTTTTGTTTTAATACTTAACTTACGAGTTTCTCTTAGGTCTATTGAATTAAACCAGTGGTCTTCCTCTGGTTTAATTCACCACGGAATTGTGTTCCACTGAACCCTGGGGTTCCACAATGGATTCGGGGAGCTGTTGCGGTGTCACGTAAGTGTGAATATTAGAATATTTCATTCACAAACATAGCGTGAGTCAAGGAAGTAATTGCTAAGAGATTAAATTATTAGATTGAAGATCGAAGATAGATGAAATTAGAATTAGTTATCGGTTCATTAGCGCTAGTTCTCCTTATCTAGTTCACGTAGTCGGGTTTACTTAGAGTTAGTCATTGAGATTAGATATCTCGCTTGATATATCACTCCTAGGGTTTCCTTTTGTAGTTTCACTTGTGATTGTTTAAGTGTGTTTGAAGATAAATAAATTAATTGTTATTATGGAAGCTGCTGGTGATGCTTTGTTTCCCCCACACCTTTAGCCAAGCAAGACGGAGACAGAGGGCTGGTCGACACCCCCACAACACAAGTATCTAAAACTCCTTCTATTCATTAAAACAAAATTTTATTTATACATAATAAACTTTATTTTTCAAAAAGACTTTTTAACTTTTGTGTTATAATATAATAAAAGAATATTAAAATGTTTTATCTTTATATGCATGCTTCCTACTAGATTGGGAATATTCTATTGTTTACTATCTTGGGTACATCGAGAGAATTTTATACAATGTGTTGCATAACTAAGTAATTTTCTAATGGAAAATTAACCATTTTGTACACTCACTTCCAAAAGTTAAGCACGAAGATGTAAAATTCCAAAAAATCAACAAATACTGCTTTATTGACACAAAATTTGGCAGTAAAGTAGCATATATATTTATACATAAAACAAAATCAATAGTTATATACAGAAATGAAAACAATATTAATTTTCTGTAAGTTATCAGATAATGTCATATTGGAGATTTAAACAGAATTATGTATAAAGTGAAAATAAACAGCATAAAATGAAAAAAGGACATTAATAGGGTATGTGATCCCCCCTCATCTGTATCCAAAGTTTACACTTTCTGACCATGCTTTCAATTAGGTGGTCAACCACCGCGCTGAATTAAGCAATCGCCATTCTTCTTGTAGAGCAGTTTCCAGCTCAATAAAAGTGGATGGAGGTGGGAAACGTGAAGATACAGCACGGCCGAGAGCATTCCAAAGATTTTCAACGGGATTATGGTCGGGCGAATATGCTGGCCACGTCATACGCGCAATCCCTTCACTCTCCAGGTAGTCATCGACAATGTCAGCTCTATGGGGACGTGCGTTATCGTCCATTAAAACAAAAGTAGGGCCAACTGCTGAAGCAAACAATCTCACAATGGGTTCTAGGACTTCATTTGGATACCAGACATCCATCACAGAACCCCGTTTAATGATGTGCAGGTCGGTGTGGTATCCTAATGAAATCCCTGCCCACACCATAATGCTTCCGACTCGGAATGCGTGATGTTCGGTGATGTTTTGGGGCTGATTGCGTGTTCCTCGTTTACGCCATATCCTTATACGCTTGTCATCTGTCTCCAGAGCAAATCTTGACTCATCAGTAAACATGACATTGCTCCAGTCAGACACAGTCCAATTGCCATATTCCTGGCACCACCTTAATCGTGCCTCTCTTAAATTGGACGGATAGAGGAACACAAACTCGAGGTATCCGGGCATACAGTCCATTCATATGTAATCTTCGGCGTACAGTAGGTGCTGATATAGCCTTACCAATGGACGCTGTAACCATAGATGTCACACGTGTGGAGGTCACTCTGCGATTCCACTTGGCTACAATAGTAATATATATATATATCTTCCGCGGGGGTTTTAACCCTTGGGCGACCACCTACGGGCCTTCGGACAACTGTCTGTGTGGTTTGGAATTGTTTCCATAAACGTGAAATTACAGAATGATGAACGCCGAAGAAAAGAGCAACATCTGTGATCGACTGTCCTGCTTAAATGCACCCCACAACACGCCAGCGCTCAGAATCTTCCATTCGTTTTCTGGAAGTCATAGAAACACGTATGTCTTGAAAAAAACTTGTACGAAAGTTTTAAACACCTTCTACCAGCACTTACAATCAACTTCTGTAACCCTTCATAAAGCTGGCTTCTTATAAGACTACCCTTTTTGCATATTTCTTGACATGAAAGCACGATTGGCTTTACCTAACATATTTGCATACTTCCATCTTACCTCTGCAGCGAATTGCATCCTCTTCAATTCTGATTGGCTTCTGAAAATTAGCATTTACTTCTCCATGCTTAACTTTTGGAAGTGAGTGTATTTATGAAAAAAACACATATAATGAAGGAGGGGAAACAATTTATCAACAGACTCGATGTGTTAAAATCTGAATTTAAGCAAGAACAGCTAGCTCCTAAATTTTGTGTTGTAAATTCATAAAAAATGCACAGTATTTCTCCAACTGTTATAAACATTTTAATGCCATTCAGAGCATTGTGTTTAAATGAAATAGATTTCTCAACGTGAGTGGCTAGAAACACAAACAAATCAAACGTAGAATATGAAGTGCGGAGTCTCAATTCACCTACGCTTCGACAATTTGTGTGAAAAAAACCAAGCCCACAAGTGGTGTAGCGGAAAATGATTGGGTCCCTCCCCCCGCAAGGTCAGGTCTTGGGCCCCAAGTCGTATCTTTATACAGGGTGTCCAGCCTTAATGTGACCCAATAGCTAATTCCCAAACCGCTCGTTTTAGATATGCACTTCCACTTTGAAAAATGTTTTGAAAAAGGTAAAGAATGTTTTTAAGTGCTTTTCGAACCAAAAAACCCATTTACAAAAAAATTACAAAAATTAAATTTTTATACGGTTCCCAGGTCCTATCACTTGTATTTAGGAAAAGATGCAGTACACAAAAACAGAGTAAACAGAAAAAGTTACATTTGATTACGATAAAAACTGACCGAGTTATGACTACATGAAGTTAAAGCATCTGCATTGCTCAAAAGAGGGGGTCATATATAAATTGAGCCGCCCATCCGGTATAGTGGTCAGTGAAGCTGACTGCGGTGCCGTAGGGACTGGGTTCGAATCCCGGAGAAGGCATGGATGTTTGTGTTCTAATCCTTTCTTCTGTCTGTGTTGTATGCCCCCGTGTTATACATTGAGTGGTGCACGGGTTTATAAATGTTAAAAATATATATATATATATATAAATTGAGTCTAGAGAACAGAGTAATTCACCATTTACAGAAAGAGCAAAAGAAAAATTCAGGAAATCTTTAATTTTTTAACTGTTTGATTCGGAGAAATGT
Source organism: Trichonephila clavata (assembly GCA_019973975.1). Classification (NCBI taxonomy): domain Eukaryota; kingdom Metazoa; phylum Arthropoda; class Arachnida; order Araneae; family Nephilidae; genus Trichonephila; species Trichonephila clavata. The sequence goes on from BMAO01012880.1 coordinate 42,177, forward strand.
ATGCGACCACCAAAATGACAAGACTTCCTGGTATGTGCGGTAGGCGGGCGACTTAATTGCTACTACAGTTGGACCCCCAGACGAGGGTAGCGAAGAGACACCGTCAAGCACATGCTTAAAAATTAGAAATATTAGAGAAAATTAAAAATATCCGTTTACTTAATTAGTTAGTTTTTTTTAATCCAGAAATCTTTTTTAATCACAATAAAAATATTATATTGACAGTGACAGGAATTAACCTCAAAGTATGAAAATGATAAGCACTTAAATATTTATTCAAATAATTCCATATTACTTACTCCTATTTTCTTTAAGAATGATGAGCTTTGTCAGACGCTTACCAGGAAACATAATTATTAATATATATAGTTAACACATATATAAATATATCCTCAGATTTCACACACAACGAGCCCTGAGACTTTGATAATTGAGTGTAAGAATCACAAGTTTATTCTGGATGAAGTCTAATAAGACTTGCTGGTATGTGCGGTAGGCAGGCGTCTTAATTGCAACTACAGTAGGACCCCCAGACGAGGCTAGCGAAGAGACACCCCTTGGCGCTGAATTGGTCAAATCAAACAGCGCGCGCTTCCCCCGACTTCCTGTTACGCATTTCCGTCCCTTTTCACGAAATCACTCCAACAAATATCCAGCAACCGAGAGTAAAGATGTTACACATCAAAAACATCATAGTACTATTAAAACATCGTAGTAAACATCATAGATTGACAATTTGTATTGCTGAATGGCAAACAATTGAGTAAATTCGATAGAGTAAATCGGATTTACTCATAGATTCACGTTCGAACACTTTGCTTTTTAAGAAACTCCAGAGAAAGAAATCAAGAGGACTTAAGTCAGGTTCCCCTTCTGTTGACCTCCGTTATTCAAGTGTCAAATGTCAGCCCCAAAAATGTACAGGGTTGTGCAGATTCGTGTGCGGGTGCACCATCATGCTGGTACGACATGAGAGACAAATCCTGTAAGGAAACTTCATCTTCTAAGAAATTGGCTAATGGTCCAGATAAAATTTCCGTGTATGATTTTGATGTTAAAGGTCCATCAAAATACAGTGAGCCAATCAAAGTGCTCTTCCATATTCCGCAAACACACATTCACCGACAAACGCACTTGGTGGCGATTCGGTCGCATTAGATGTGAGTTTTCGATGGACCAATAATGCGTATTCTGTGTATTAATAGTGCCTTGCCTCGAGAACTGGCTTTCATCCGACCACAAAACTTCATTCAAAAAATTTGAATTTTCATCCAGTGTGTTTAACACAAAATTATAAAAATCAAAACGACGCTCCTGGCCTCCGGACGTTAGTTCCTGCGCCAGGACTGGACGATAAGGATATGCACCGTACGTATGTAATATGTTCCACACCGTCAATTTTGAGAAGGAACAAGCCTTGCTAAAATATCCAGGACACTACTTTCAGGATGAGCCAGGGCATATCCTAGAACATCCCCAGCGGGTATCCGCAAGCTTGAAGGTGAGGCACGAGACAAGGGAATACGTCTATGACAACTCCCAGTTTTATACAAGCGTAGAACAGCATTGGCAATTGTACAATAAGATGGATGTCTTCAACTGGGAAATTTAATGACATAAAGTCTTGCCTCCTCTCTCTTATTTCGATTACAATGCCCATACAACAGTACCATTTGGCAGTATTCTTCATTTGTATATATTTCGTTCTCCAGTACTAGAATTCGTAATAATAGAATACGACTGTATGCAATTTCAAGCAACTACATAACAGATTTTTAAAGTTCGCCATGATCAGTATCGCAGCAAATTAGTCTATTTTTTGGAACTGCTTTTGAAATGTTTTCTTCGTCCAAAATATATTATTTTGTCTATGTTTTACACATACACAGAAAATTTTTATTTCTTAAGTACTCAATTATTGTATTATTAACGTATTGTAAGTACTTTTAAATTTAAAAGTGATTTACATAAGAGTGACGTGCAAAAGCGAAAGTTTCCTGGCAAAGTTTCAATTAATTTCACTTTGGAGACGGCCCCTTACTAGCTTCTTGAAAATGGCCCAGAAAATAGATGAAATGTCTGTTTTTCAAAGTTCCATAACTCGGCCAGTTTTTATCGTAATAAAATTAAACTTTTTGTGTTAACTTTGTTTTTGTGTACTTCACCTTTTACTAAATATAAGTGATAGGACCTGGAGACCGTATAAAAATTTAATTTTTGTAATTTTTTTTGTAAATGGGTTTTTTGGTTCGAAAAGCATGTAATAACTTTCTTTACCTTTTTACAAACATTTTTCAAATTGGAAGTGCATATCTAAACCGAACGGCTCGGGAATTAGCCATTGGGTCACATTAAGGCTGGACACCCTGTATATATATACACTTGTGCTAGAAAAAGTCTGCGTTCACCTACTACTGCTTACATAAACAACAACAAAAAACAATTTAAGAACCGGAATTTAAAAAAAAATTATTTAATTATATTTTATTTAGTTCATTCCAAGTATTGAGAATAACAAAAGTAAACTCGGTTTGCTTTCACAGTTTTTAATATAAAGACAGGTTTGTAGCGATATTAACAAAAATCAAGTAGAAAAAATCTGCGTTCACTGTTTAGTAGTAACTATAAAAATTATTTTAAAAGGATTATGAGTTATTTAATAGCTGTTTGGATAACCCTGTCTTTTGGAAACACCCTGAAGTCGTTCCGGTATTGAATCAACAAGTCTAGTGGTTTCTTCAGGGCTTATCTTCTCTCATTCATCCTTAAAAACACTCTTCAACGTATCCTTGCTAGATATATTGTGTTGACGAATCCTACGCTCCAGAAAATCCCGTTCTATAGGATTCGGACCAGGTGACTGTGAGGGCCTATGAAGTTAATTTGGGACATTATACAGGAGCCAAAGCTTCACAATCTTAGCGGTATGCTTAGGATCGCTGTCGTACTGGAAACGAAACGACAATCCTTGACCAAGTTTGGTGGCCTTTTCCTTTAAATTGTTTTTTAGGACATCGAGATAATCATATTTGTTCATAATTGATTCGATATATTCCAACTTTCCAACACTATTACTCGTCCTCCATCCACCATAACACCATCGCCACCGTGCTTTACCGTTGAGACTAAACGCTCTTTTTGAAGCACTGTGCAAAGTTTTCTCCATATCAATTTACGACCTTTTATGCAAAACTTGCTCTCATTGGAGAATGTCACAGTCCACCTGAACTCCGGAGGCTTATGTGAATATGTTTTTTTTTTTTTTTTTTTTTTTTTTTTTTTTTTTGCAAAAGCTGTCCGTTTTAGCCGGTTTGTTATTGAAATGTAAGACTTTCTGCAAGCCAGTCGACTACGGTATCCAGCCTTTTTCAAGATTTGTCTTTCAGTATCCGCACAAATTATTTTTTTAAACTTCTCGTGAATGTCTGTTTTTATTTGAGTTGCAGTTAAAAGCGGATTTTTTTTCACCAAGGATATCATACTTAGTTTTTCTCTGATTGTGAGTTTAGATGGACGACATGGGAACGAGGTTTGGATGGGTAAACTCCTGTAGGTTTAAAGATATTGTTAACACGCCGGATAGATGAATACTGCTGTTCAACGGATCTAGCAATATCCCGACGACTTTTTCCATCTTTTCATATTTTCACAATGATTTTACGCTCACTGATACTTACTTCCTTCATTTTATTTTTCATGTCTTTGAGTTGTTTCGTATCTCACAAAAACGTTCAAATTATTGCATCACAACTGTCTTAAACTATTTTACTTGATAATAGAATGCAAAAACTCTGTTAACCTCTAACACCTGTTGGAAAAAATTTCAAGAATCAAGAATATTCAAATAGTGAAAGCACACATTTTCTGCCTTCGATTTGTGTGTAACTTTGCTACAAAACTTCCGTTATCTTACGTAGTTTTAATTAAAAAATAACAAATTCTTGCATGCTCAATATTTAAATAATACTAAACAAAGTCATGAAATTATTAGAAAAAAATTACATTTATACTACATTTTACTTTTTTTCTTATGATTTGCTATGGTTGAAAGCAATTTTTTGTAGCAAGTGTGTATATATATGCAAAGGTTTGCCGAACCATAACATTATGTACCGTAAAAATATTTAATATTAAACTTATAGCTGAATACAAAATCAACCGGGGTATGAGTAAACGAAGTAAATAATGTATAACATTAGAGAGTACTTACAACATGTATTAAAATGGAAAATCTAACGCAGATAACGTGGTAACTTAAATAAAAACGAACACTGAGAAAGACACGAACACTGTAAAATAATATTTTAAATTAGAAATTCTTACGAAAGAAAAAAAGGTATCACTTACTTTATTTTTCGTTTCTGAATCCCGATATCAGCTTGACCTTAAGTTCGATTACATTCTAGCATAAATACTGCAACTTTTAATAAGGAGACTTTTTTGTATGATGCAAAACTGATTTCATGATAAAAGAAATAAAAACTGATGCATTCCATTACGCTTCATTTGATTGAATACTCATAAATCTAGACCAGTGATTCCCAAAGTTGTCTATATAGACCCCCAGGGGTCTATGATGACCTCCAAGGGGTCTATGTCAGCCAAAAACTAATTTGGGGGTCCATGAGGTGTAAGTGGGGGTCAGATACTGGCTCTCACACATTAAACTAGATTGTGACTTTAATTTTAAAAAAAATAATTTATAATCAAGTGTAAACCAAATTTTATCTATTTAACAGATTTATTTACTAAATTTAATGAGGTTAATTTGCGTTTACAAGGTGACAGCATAAATTTTATTAAAACAAGAACCATTTCAGCTTTTCTTTCCTGATTTAAGCTAAAGAGGTATAATACTGGAGGTCCCGAATTTTTTTAATTTGTCACAGACGATCTGTCAGAATGTTTTAACCTACGTTCCCCATTTAAATGCCTTTTATTCAGATTTTGAAACCAGGTTTTAGATGCTTTGACTATGGTAATACTACAGTAGGCAATGAATTCATATGTTCATATAAAAAAAATGTCACATTACAATAGGAACTAATAAGCACTAACGAAGATCTTAAAGTTTAGAAACAGATGCCAGCAATTTTGGCTTTAAAAAGTAAAACCAATTATTTGTCTCGACTTATGGAATATCGCGAGGAAGTTTTTCATTGCTTTTCCTAGAGTGAAGGAGTTTCAGCGCGGTTGCCAATCTTGAAAAAAAAGAAAGAAACTGGACACTACTAACAGAAGAGATTTAAAATTAAACTAGACAAAATACAAAATGTTGAAAATTTGATATTGTAGTGCTAGATATTCATCCCTCCCAATAAAATAATTTGTCTGTTGTTTAGATAGGTTATT